>JAJGOT010000573.1:245000-432500 GCA_022457155.1 Cladopsammia gracilis
TAGTTGTGTTGATTTTTTGGCTTATAATGATGACGGCTGAATGGAATTGCGGCAAGCCTTCAATGGCTTAAATTTTTGCGTCTTTTGCGTACTGTTACATAATGAAACTGTAATAGCAATTATTAATTGTTTTACAAAAGCACAAAAGCGAAAGTACACGGGTCAGCCAATACTATGCTACCGGTGCCAAGTGCAGGTTCAATCAAATTAGTTACAACCTGTAGGTAAACGAACTTAAAATATTCACCTTTATACGGACTTCTATTTTATGAAAGGGGTCAATCCGGCAATTTTTTTTTAGTCATATGGGAAGTTTAACTGAGTCAGAGGCTGTCCTATTCAGTACATTTGATAGCTGCGCTCAAAAGAACATGCTATTTTGCTCTGCCTTTTAAGTCGCTTAGCGAGTGACAACCGGAAATATCGTGAAAAGAAAAATCATATATTCTAAAAGATACCTAGATCCCCTAATTTTAACCCCTAAAAGATACGACGAGCACCCCCACCCAACCACATATGCGAGTCCTCCTCCGGGGTTCTGCTATACTTTGTCTACCCGGTATGATGAACAGCGAGGAGCGATTTTTTATGTCGCTTAACGAATGTCAAAGTGAAATCTCGTGAAAAGAGTTAATTTTACGATTCGTTTAAAGTCAACTCGCTTAAAGTTAAACGAGTCAACTTTTCGCGCTCGACGAAGCTGAGAAATCTCACGCTGTATTTTTGTTCGCTTTTTGAATTGTAATCTTTGTCTGCTTTTCCAATAGTTATTCTCAATATTTAGGTGTCATGATTATGCAATAGTATGCAAGAGAGGGTAGATTTTGCTTATTCAGCTAACTAAAAATGTTTCGGTTTGATTATGCAAGAGTATGGATTTCGGTTTTGTGCTATTTTAAAACAATTAATCATTGCTATTACAGTTTGATTATGCAACAGTACGCAAAAGACGTAAAAATGTTCCTGATTTTGTTTATAAAAGTTATCAAGGAAGCATTTTAAGAAGCATTTTATAAGCGATTTCAGCGTGTTTATTTTTTTAAGGGAGATTTTGTCTCTATTTGACAAAAAGACAATGTATTGTTTGAGTGGCAAGTAAGAGAGAGAAAACGTTCTTGGCGTATAAAGTCTATAAAAAGAAGACGAATATCAATTGCGTGTCGTACTGATAACATTGAAATCCTAAAGCGGACAAGAGAGTTACCTTAGAGTGCTCAACGTAGCTTGATTGCATTGAAATCCTGACACAAGAGAGTTGCCTTCGAGCGCTCAACGTAGCTCTATTAGCAAAGAATATAGCACACTTAAAGCAAGAAAAAATATATTTAAATCTATTATTTCGTTAAACAAAATTATCAATTGTTTGTAATGGTTGCTTTTAATGGTTCAGGTGCTATAGATTCAGTTTTACTACTAGAAAGTAGGTTATCTGAATTAAATAGAATTGCTCTTGATGTTGGAGGAGGTGGCGATTGTTTTTTTCGTGCCGTATCACATCAATTGTATGGCGATGCTACGAACCATTTTTATATACGTAGTCTTGGCATTGAATATTTAGTATATAACCCAGAACAGTTTATAGAGAGTAATACTGAACACTCTTGGCAAGAATATTTGAATAATATGTCATGTCAAGGAACATGGGCTGATGCGATTATCATTCAAGCTGTGGCTAATTGTCTCAATTTATCAATTTATATTGTTGAATCAAATGAAACTTTTGCTCCTGTCACTCTTGTTTAATTTCGTTCCTATTACAAATTAAGTTATCGTCTCTTTCGTAGAAAAATACGTAAACATTGGGAACATCAAACTTTAAGAGGGTATAAAGGAAAAGTAACACACATCTGAACAGCGCCACCATTTTGGACGGCAATCTATCCGTTCCGATGTTAACCGCGTAACTCTTTCCTCCTTTCCGGTTCTAGATTTCTGTTCGTGAAATGACCAGAACTCAATTCATTCTATAGGTGTCAGAACATTCACTGAAGCGTGATGCTTGAAGTTGTTTCTCGCGGTGAATTTGCCTGTAAAGAGCTGTAAACCCGGCGCAGCTTTTTCTCGACAGCTACAGTGAGCTTACTTTACCATTTTGTAAACAAGGTCAAACACACGACAAATTAATCTAGCACTGCTAAATGAGGGTGCTAATGGGGGTACCCAATTGTCAGTTAACTACTATTTTTTTTCGGCCAATTGTCAGTTAACAAGAGGCTACACTGGTAGCCTATACTCATGCGCTTGTATAAGAAAGTTAAATTTATGTTTTTCTTTTTTAACTGGGTCACGCTGTCGGAAATCGGTTCATTTCAATATTTTCATTCATTGATCTTATCAAGTGATTTAGCTTGACAAGTAGGAAATTACGTATATCAGTAAGGCTTTTAAATTTGCAAAGTTAAGATAAGGTTACTTTAAAGGCCATGAGAATGACCAGAGTGAATGCGTTTTCGGGATTGGACTTAGAACAGCCGCTTTACGAAAATTATTCGACATTAGATTCTCATCTAAAAACCATAATTTCTCACCTGTCAAGATAGCTTCCAAAACCGTAATAAGGATTGTCAGTATTAAAGATGTCTGTTTGATACAGGATCGTACACAGAGAGTATGGGAAGGAAAAAAATCGAATTTCACTGATGCTTGTGTCCAATAAAATAAGCGTTATTCGCTGTGGCTATATGGCCGGTAACCGGTCAAGGTTTTCAAAACACTAAATAGCCGGCAGTCCTATATTCTCAGTAAATTTCTCAAAATCGAAAAATTCCAGCTAATCTAAACTATCATATGTCGATTTAGAAAGGTCAAGCGATCCTGAAATGCTTTATAGATTTCAAGCCTAGTGTTTGGTTTACGCTAGGCTCAGTAGACGAAACCATGTTTTGTGACACTTAGAAATTTTTTCAGTTCGACTGCCGGTCAAGGTTTTCAAAACACTAAATGGCCGGCAGTTCTATATTCTCAGTAAATTTCACAAAATCGAAAAATTCCGGCTAATCTAAACTATCATATCTCGATTTAAAAAAGTCAAACGATCCTGAAATGCTTTATAGATCTCAAGTCTAATGTTTGGTTTACGCTGGGCTCAGAAGACGAAACCATGTTTTGTGACACTGAACTTTTTTCAGCTCGACTGCAAAAACATGGTTTCGTGATATAGAAATCCCACAAAACCGGCTCGTTTGATCAGGATCACGACATATGATAGTTCAGAATGGCTGGATCTTTTCGATTTTGTGAAATTTACTGAAAAAATAGAACTGCCGGCCATTTAGTGTTTTGAAAACCTTGACCGGCAGTCGAGCTGAAAAAAGTTCCAAGTGTCACAAAACATGGTTTCGTGATATAGAAATCCCACAAAACCGGCTCGTTTGATCAGGATCACGACATATGATAGTTCAGAATGGCTGTATTGTTTCGATTTGTCAAATTTACTGAGAATATAGGACTGCCGGCCATTTAGTGTTTTGAAAACCTTGACCGGCAGTGGAACTGAAAAAAGTTTAAGTGTCACAAAACATGGTTTCGTCTTCTGAGCCCAGCGTAAACCAAACCCTAGACTTGAGATCTATAAAGCATTTCAGGATCGCTTGACTTTTCTAAATCGACATATGATAGTTTAGATTAGCTGGAATTTTCGATTTTGAGAAATTTACTGTGAATATAGAACTGCCGGCCATTTAGTGTTTTGAAAACCTTGACCGGTTACCGGCCATATAGCCACAGTAAAATACCAACGGTGTGTCCACTTACTTCGGAGTCTGCTTAATACAGGTTTTAGTGTAATCAGAAATCTTACTCATTTAATCTAAGACTGAAAAGGGCTCGTCTGGTCAAACCAGGGGTCAACCCGCGTTCGCATGCTAGGACAAAATGACGAAACAGAATACATACCATGTATCTCACTTGTCGCACTTCCCATTAGAAAAGGTAGCTCCATTTCCAACTGAGCCTTTGTAACAGCTTTCCCGTCGATCTTCTCTAATCGCAACAACTTTAAATCAAACTCACCGAGTCCAAACTTTCCGCTTATTGTTTGATTATATGTCCATTGAATTGTGCTTTGTCATGTCAAACGGTATGCGACTTATGTGTCATTCGAATGCCGATCCTTTGTCATCATCTCGATAAAAACTCAGAATAACTTTGACCACGCCACTCGACGCCATCACGGAGATCAAGGTCAACGCTCTACGACCCTGGTACCTTTCGCATATAATATCGGTTAATATGTCACCTGGTCACGCTGCGAGGCAGGTAAAAGTCACAAAATAGCTTTGCTGTTAGGAAAAAACTATGTTGCTTTTATTAACAACAACAATCGTTCATTTAGTATAATTAATAGAATGTCACTTAACTGTTACCGTATTTTCTCGATTAAACGCCGGGCCCCGAATAAACGCCGGGTATAATTGAGGAAGTTGTAAGTAAGCTCCTCAAACGTTTGTTTGTGGTATAATAAACTTAAGATTTAAGGGCAAGGTACAAGGCTGCCAAGAAAAACGAATAATAACCCTTTCTTAAAAAATGGCGGGCGAGAAAAAACTGCTGATACAAAGAAACGCCGGGTCCACAAGGCCAAGTTTGAAATAAACGCCGGGGGCATTTAATAGAGAAAATACGGTAACTTTTCATTTATCAGTTAACTACTATATTTTTGGGCAATTGTCAGTTAACTGTTAACCCCATCAGCACCCTCCTAAATGCACTGGTATTCTAAATTTCACTTTTGCCGGAACGCAATTGGCATGAAAACAAAACGAAAAAAACTCGCGAGATAATAACGCCTTTTGTCACAACATTTCACCCACGACTGAAAAACCTTAAACAAATACTGATGAAAAATGGAGTTTCGTTCAAAACCAACCATTCCTGAAAACTATTTTCAAAACGCCGTCTAACACATCATACAAGACGTAAATCACTTAACGACACGACTCATAACAGCCAAACTTTGAAAGCTAATATAAATGCATCGCAACCGCAAAACCACATAGCGGAGTCGGTGCAGGCCTGTCATGAACCTCATTTCGATCTAAGGGAAACTAAAAAAGTGACCGCCAGGAGTGGTGCCCTGTTTATCCG
Source organism: Cladopsammia gracilis (assembly GCA_022457155.1). Taxonomy (NCBI): domain Eukaryota; kingdom Metazoa; phylum Cnidaria; class Anthozoa; order Scleractinia; family Dendrophylliidae; genus Cladopsammia; species Cladopsammia gracilis. The sequence continues at coordinate 250,086 of JAJGOT010000573.1, forward strand.
CTCCAGACCCAATATTTTCTATATAAGTGCGTCCATAGCAGACGTGACCGAAAAATGACCACGTGATCACCATTTTCCCGCCATTTTTCATGTCAAAATATATAAAACAGCAGACTTGATACTTTAGCTAACTACAAAACTTTCCGTTTCATTATGCAAGAGTAGGAACAGCAAAATACCATAAATTTTGACTTTCGTTCTTTTTTCGAATACTGCTGGAGAGTTGAAAAAGAAATGGCTGATGGCGCGATGTCTGCTAAACATAGCTCAAATTGTCCTGGCATGGGGAAAGGCAGCTCTAGAGAAATGACATGTTGTTACGGCCTCCTTTCATTAGATTCGGCAAATGTGAAGTTCAATGTTTGAATCGGGCCTTACTTTAAAGAATATTAAAGATTCAGTCACCATTTGTTGTGTCAATTGATATTTTGATAATTAATATTAATGTCTCATCTGATCAGATATAAAGTCACTGCACGTGACGTATTATCGATGTGGGCTTTTAATTGTTTTGAAATTGCGACAATCTATTGTATTTGATTTAGAAAGTCTTTTCCATTGTCAAATATCCCAACCGAAAATAGACAATGAATAACTGAAAATGCACTGTGTAAATTGAACCAACAACACATTTCCATCGTCAATTAGCTAGCAAGGCGGGAAAAGTCTTTCACTTTCACTTCACTGACATCAAAATTATTTACATTCACACTCGTGATTCTTTGTTACTCATAACTTTTTTTGACTTGCACCAACACGAATTTTCAAACCAAGTTCTCTCAATCTTCTCTATCCTGCCAAGAACCATATCCAGTTGACTACTGCGCCTCGCATTTTCTACATAATGTCTGATTCTACAACGCCATCTTTACCATATTTATTTTATATTTATTTTAGATTCTTCTTTTTTTAACCTCATGTTTCAACGCATTAACGAGATGGCTTTAAGAGCCCTTTGATTTACAATTTATTCAATAACAGAAACCCCATTTATAAACTGTCTACGGCAGTTAAGAGAACAGAACAGAACACCGAAAAACACGTGCGCTACATTCCGGGCTGAAGTAACTCGAGCTTCCAAGATCTGGTTATGGAATTTCAACGCCTGTTTTACACAAATCACGAGTTCGAAAATCGAACGTTCGATTGGGTTCGATTGATTTTTTTTCTTTTCGGTGAGTTCGATTTCGTTCGATTGCCGAACCCAATCGAACTCAATCCATGAATTGAGTTCGATTGAAATTTAGTTCGATTGGGTTCGATTTACTATGCCGGGATATTTACATATTTGATGTGAAGAAACAATATTAATCAGTTTCTGCGTACCGCGTAGGCACCAACATAGAAAACAGTTTATGTGTGTGATCCTGTCAATGCATAGGTAGCCCAAATTTATTTTATTGCACAATGGTGAAAATAGTGGAGTTTGTTCAGGGTTGGGGTACTCCTAAAAATTTTCGTGATGCCGAAAAACAGAAAATGTAAGACTGCATGAGAAAACAGTTTAGAGAATTAAATTCAAAGGGGCAGGGATGGCAGAATGAGACTTCGTGAGCTCAGTTCCTCCGCCATCTTGACCCATCTTCACCATCAATGCTAGCCTGCGTGGCAGGCGTTCTAAGGGGAAGGGGAAGGGGGAAAATTCGGGCGCGCGAGAACGCGAAGGGCGCGCGAGGGAGGGGGTAAGGGAACGCAGGCGTTCCCTTCCCCTCTCCCTCGCGCGCCCTTCGCGTTCTCGCGCGCCCGAATTTTCCCCCTTCCCCTTCCCCTTAGAACGCCTGCCACGCAGGCTACATCAATGCTGAAGTTTGTGATTGCGTGAGCTGTCTTTATGTAATGCATCCCAACACCACTGACCCCTAGGAGTAAATGCCCAATGCCATCCCTGTGAATTTAGAAACATGTAGCATTCAATACCACCCCTGAGAGTGAATACCCAGTACCACCCTGTGAATTAAGTAAGAAGTACCACCCAATACCACCCCTGAGAGTGAATACCCAATAACACCCGTGAGTGAATACGCAATACCGCAATTACCCCATCCCTGTGAAGTAAGAAGTACCAATACCCCCCTCCCCCTCCCGGGGGACCGGGTATGCAAGTTTGTTGATTGTTACAAGGAATTATCAAACAGTACTTCAATTAAAAGTGCACAAAGTACCAAATTTTAATTCATTTGATAAATATATCCTTTCCTTCGACACAAAAAATACTACCATATTCTATAAAACAGTATGTGTGAACAAATAAATAGCACGGCCAAAGAATGAACTTTCTTTCTCCTTTCATTAATACACGCATGCTTTTTGGCCTTCTTAAGTAGACGACGGATGCAAGAATCAGAACGGAATAATTTTATGCAGAAGTTTAAGCTTTTCGCCTAACATATCTCACATACAAAAATGCTTCGTTATGATTGCCTTAGGATTTGATCGAATTTGTCTCGCGCAAAAATATGTCGCAAATTGACCTGATGTCCAAAGAAAGAAAAAGGCCGATTTACACGGTACAACTTTATTGCATACGACACGCTTACGACTAGGGTTGTCCACATTATGCTCACAATTTTCACAATTATGCTAATTCTTAATGCTCAAAAAAATGTATCTTACTATTATGCTCAAAAAGTCCCACTATTATGCTCAAATTTTTTCCCCAGGATCACTCATTTTTTACCTAAAATGAAATACAATCGAGTCTGGCGTTGCCTTCTTCCGCCATTTTGGAAATTGGAATATAAATGAGTCCCAGACTGCCAGTCGCTCCACGTGGCCACGTCGGTTTCCTGTGGAGATGTCTAGGGCTCTAGTCTCTAGGGCAGTCTAGGCCCCAGTCTATTGTCACGTATATTTCGACATTGTACCTAATTCCGATGTATTTATTTATTTATTTTCGATAGTTTTTCGATTTTCGATATATTTCCGGTAATTTTTCTTACTGTTATGCTGGCATAATGCTCGATGCTCACGCCTCACTATTATGCTCAAAATTATGCCGGCATAATCTGGACAACCCTACTTACGACATGCTTACGATATGACTTGAGTTGATTTGCACGAAACACTTCGTGTCGTGAGCATGTCGTAAGCATGTCGTAAGCATGGCGTGAGCGTGTCGTAAGCATGGCGTGAGCGTGTCGCATGCGACAAAGTTGTATCGTGTAAATCGGCCTTAAAAGTTCGCGAATGTTTTGGGAAACAAGCAGCACGAAAGTTTTTTTACAAGCTATTCTACCATGTTTTTCCTGGTATAAATATGTTGTAGAATGTAACCGAAATCAGCCTATCACTCCACGCAAAATCTTTCAACAAGAAAACGCATAATGGACATTACAGGATGTTAAAATCACGCTGTAACTTCCATTCTCCTTTGACGAGGTAATTTGCGTGCAACAGGGGATCGTAACACGATACAGTGAAGCAGAGATAGGAATACCGCTGTCACAGAGAATCGTCGTTTGGCAGGTCTGTCATTCCTGTGATGACGTCAAAGACAGGCGGGGGATTGGACGCAGCTAATCTGTTGAGAATCAACAGAACAAGAAAAAATCAAGAACAACATCTTAAGTATTAAAAGAATCTGTTTGTCCTTATTCACAATGAAATTTGCCAGTTATGGAAGATAGGACCGGGACGTGTCCCAACTGAAGATAACGCTGGACATATTACCTTATCATTCTCTTGTGGCTAACATTCTTTCTCGTACCCGGGCTCGGCCGAGCGGGAGGTGGGCGTGGCCAACACGGGTACTGCTGTAACTGTTTCTGCAAGCGAAGCTTCTCTTCAGAGAGCTTCTGACTTATAAGTTTCATGTGTTTGTTATACTCCTCCCTGGACACAGACGGGCTTTTAACTTCTGCAACTGCTGTTTTCTCTTCGCTTTTAATTTCTTGCGTTCCACTGTATTCCCTTTTTAAATCCACGCGAATCGTTTTTTCCTCAGAAGGATGCGCATCTGCGTTGCTATAACGAACTTGGTCAGCGGTATTATCGAACCATCCCACGTGACCATAATTGACGTCATGTACAGGGCGCTGATCATGGTTCACAAAAGTATCAAACGTAGCGTTTGCGCTTGTGTGACGGTCATGTGGCATATGCGCAGATCTCGGGGCTTTTTCAACAACACGTGACCAAGGATCCGAAAGTTCGTCCCCGACGCTGATAAATTCGTCTTGCTTGTTAGACGCGGAGTCGGGTTCCTGGTTGAAGTCCATCTTTTTAAACAGATCTTCCCAGTTGTGGCCCTGATGACCGATGGTGTTTTGCGCAGAATACTGCCGCGCAGCTTGTCGCTTGGCTAGCCGCTGGAGAGCAGCGGCGACTGCGTGCTCATCGGTCAAGGTGTGTCCTATCGAGATGAAACATGGCTGTCATTAAACGGCATTCAATAACTTAAGACTACTCGTCTCACATGGTTATTTTGTTGGTTTCCTGTTCAGGCAAAATTGTAACATGATAATGAAAGCGCTCAAGTATGTGACAGTGTAGAAAATCTATTCAGCTTTGGTGGAAAAGATTTGTTACTTCATGCGTTTTACTTGCGATTGATTCAATGATCGATTTAACAACAAACAGGCTTGAACGAAAGAAAATAATTTGGAAAGTAACCAAAAAATCCTGTCTTTCTCAATCCTTCGTTTATTTCTACTTATCTTAGAGCCTTTTTGTTTCAGTCAAACTCCAGAGAGTAAGAAGGACAACAAACAGTGATCTGGGGCAGTACGAAGCTCTTACAAGGTCTTCTCTGATTTGCCGAGAAAACAATAGAACAAACAACACAACAATGGACCCTTGCCCTGAAAACAATAGAGCTGCGTGATAACCAGGTCCAATGAAATTAAAAGTTGTTAAGAGGAGAGACGAATTCCCACACGGACTCAGTGACCCCCTTCATATACGTTAGTCCTAAAAATGTGGGGTGACCACTGACATTTTTAGGACTAACGTATATGAAGGGGGTCACTGAGTCCATGTGGGAATTCCTTTCCCTGTTACTGAAGAGCCGCGTGGTATCTGGTTGATCTTGGTTTCCACTTACCTCTGGACTCACTGTCCGCGGTTCTTTCGCGACGAACTGGTGCCGAGGAGACACGAATTCGCTGACCACTGTAACCATGAGCTAAAAAGAGGGTACGAAAATACAGGTTTCCAAAACCATGAACTATAAAGAGGATATGAAAATACAGGTTTTCAAAACCAGGAGCTGTAAAGAAGGTATGAAAATACAGATTTTCAAAACGTCGTCTAGAAAAACTACTGCCTCTTCCATTTCCAATAACTCTTCTCTTCAAACATGAGGGAGACCGGAAAATAGCAGCGGGTAGCAGCCCGGGAACGAGCGCGGAGTTAGCCTCGATTTCCCCTCATCCCTTGCGACTCTCGGTAATTTTTTTCCGAGCAAGAGAGCGACTGGGGACGAGAAAGCGAAAATCAGATAGGCGAATATTTGCTGACGTCATTGTTTACTGTACATTTTGTTTCATTAGACTACGAATTTACGTAGAGAAGGCATCGTGGTAAATAAGAATTGACTTAAACGTTGAAAGAGCTTGTCAAACTTAGCAACCATGCATTTTAGCTCTTTTCATGTTATGTTAAAGGACATGTCAGCTATCAAAAACTGAAAAACTGAACGGTGGCAAAAGCGCTAATGAGCCATACATTAGCATATCGGATTCACATTTCCAGAGAAAGCTAATTGTGCTATGCCCTTCCAATATTCAGAGTTGATTATTTTGTAACTCGATAACAGAATGAGGCGCACATGCTTATGAGGCGATAAAAGAGTTAAAACGGAAAGGGAGCGAAAAGCATTCGACTCGCATAGTTCGGTTAGCCACTCTCATTTTTTTATTGCGACACGTGACTACTTGCCTCCATCCACGCTCCTGGCATTGTCAGAGTCTTCAGTGGTCCTCACGTCATGTGACTGCGGTTTGGCCGACAAAGGGCGAGCAGTCCGGTGCATCCTATCTGCTCCTAAACCACAAACGAAACTTTAGGAGGTATCTCCAAAAAAACAGTATAACAAATGCTTCTAGATGCTTAAGCTGTGGAAACTTGGGATAAGTGCTGGCCTAACAGGTCCCTAGTAGGCTACGAGACACCAAGACATTTAGCTTCTTTCTCACCAATCATTTTCTGTTATTCTGTTATATCATATTTCAAAAGTTTTATATGTAACGGTCCTTTTATATCTGTATTCATTTTTGTTTTTTAGCCCCCGTAGAAGGCTTGTTTTGCAAACCGAAACATCGGGCCAATATATTCAACTGTTTGTTTTTTACTTGACTTCTGTCTCAATCTCTTCTCCTTACCGTAAGGATCAGTTTGCCCTTTTTACCTCTACTATTTCAAGATTTTTACTGATCCAGGTCTACGATAGATCCGGCACTCTCTATTGGTTTGTCGCTGTGGTTTTGGCGTTATTATAGTTTTTGAATACGAGACACATTCAGCCATTCTGTATAGACCTTTTGGCGGTAAAATCCACTATCGCTTTGTAGCCCAGATAGATCGCTCAAATCTGAACTAAAAAAACGCCTAAATTTTTCAGGTTTCAAATTTTAAGAAAATTATTACGAAAAACGCTATTCGGAAAATATTTTCCCCATTCAAACACTCTAGTTCTTCACCAGTTTACCCCATTTTCAGCATTTGAAAATGTGGTGGATAAAATACTCATTACACACCCCTTCCTTTTGGCACAAAACTGACACCCATAAATAAAGGTTGAAAATTACATGACCCACCCCCCATTAAAATGGCATTCATGGTTGTATAATCCAATCCAAGTTGGTCTCTACCGCACTTCTGTCCCTCATTTTACTGGAAATGAACTCTCTAGAAGACGGACACCTCTCTAAAACAGACATCAGGTTGTGGTCCCGACTGTGCCCATCTTAGAAACAGCTGACTGTATGCTATAAAACCGCTGTTATTCACAGCTAGTACGCATCATTTTCACCTCACCTTGAAAACTCGCTACCTTAGCGGATACTGGGCGTTGCCGGGTTTTGTTCAGGGCCACTGACGCACCATATGCAGAGACCGCTGTGAGCGCCCGTGCGTGACGATCTGTCATCGTGGAGCCCGTGGTACTAAGGTCCTCTGTGGACCTTAACAGATGCTCATCTGCTGCGGGATTTGACCTGTCATAAGAAGTAAATAAGTCGCTTAAGCAAGTTGGGTATGGTACCGGAAATCACCACCCCACCTCCATCATCTTCCCACTCTTCGTTCACATAAAAACAATAAACGAGAACTATCTCTTCCCAATTCACCATGGCAATATATATACACACGAGCATTGAGGGAAAATATTACTTGCAGTTTAAGTAATATATCAAACACGAGGAACAGTGTTTCATCAGATTTCCAAACACCGAGAAGTGGATTGGAAAAACGAGGCGCAGCCGAGTTTTTTTAAACCACTTCAAGGTGTTTGGAAATCTGATGAAACACTGTTTCGAGTGTTTGATATAGCTTCTCAAACTGATCGTTAAATGCGGAGAAAACGAAGGAATAAAATCGCCAAAATCTATGCAAATTAAGAAACGATTTCAAAACCTCCTTCACGGTAGTGATTTCCTTTGTGTTCTCGTCATGAATTATTAATGAGTTTGAGAAGTAACCTTCCACATGAGAACTACAGAAAACTTCATCGTTCTGCGGCATTGGCTCTTTCTCGCATAGAATGTCTTTGATTTCAAGAATAGGGGAGGAGCTAATGGTTTATAATTATATTTCAATATAAAAATTTAAAGAATATCCATTTGCGTCAGATAAATTTTAGATAATGTTCGTGCTTAACCAATCAGAATAGCAGAAGACAATAGCAAATAATTTTGCTTCTTTCATTAAGTTCCTCAAATACAATTTCTTTAAAAATTTGCATGTTTTGCGATCGGGTCTTAAATTACATGAAACCTTTAAAAAAAAAAACAAAAGGCACCTTGAAATCTAACTTTTTAGCGGTGTTTGAGTCTTGGCGAATGAGATCACTAGTTGTTAAAATGAAAAAAGTTGACATTCCATCGTGCATTGCCGTTAGCACTTTCCTACTTATGCGGATCATTACTTAAGTAATAAAATCACAAGCGCAAACTTTATAGATCAAAATACGGTTTATCCAAACCCCGCCGCCTCTTTATTAAGACCCTCCCCGTTAAAACATGCTTGAGATAAATAACAACAAAAAGTACTAAAAATTTCGGCTACAAAAAAAAGCGTCCTTCCCACACCGGGGAGATCCCGGGCCACGGCGGTGAGAGCGCCGGATCCTAACCACTAGACCATATGGGAGTTGACGAAAATCAAAGGACAATTTGTTTCTTGTAAAGTTGTAGGCTTCAGATCAGACGAAATATAGAAATATAGAAATATTCCTGTAATAAAGTCAAACTATACAAATCTAAAAACATCCATTAATTTTATCTGATCTATTTGCTAAAAAAATATTATGGAAAATCAGCATGTACACAACACCGAAAGGTCTAAAATTTCGGCCAAAAAGACGTGTCGTTCCCACACCGGGAATCGAACCCGGGCCACGGCGGTGAGAGCGCCGGATCCTAACCACTAGACCATATGGGAGTTGACGAAAATCAAAGGAAAATTTTTTTCTCGTAAAGTTGTAGGCTTCAGAATTCAGATTAGACGAAATATAGAAATATTCCTGTAATAAAGTCAAACTATACAAATCTAAAAACATCCATTAATCTTGTCTGATCTATTTGCTAAAAAATATTATGGAAAATCAGCATGTACACAACACCGAAAGGTCTAAAATTTCGGCCAACAAGACGTCTCGTTCCCACACCGGGAATCGAACCCGGGCCACGGCGGTGAGAGCGCCGGATCCTAACCACTAGACCATATGGAAGTTGACGAAAATCAAAGGACAATTTGTTTCTCGTAAAGTTGTTGGCTATATAAAACTATCCACGTAATAAAGTCAAACTATACAAATCTAAAAATATTCATTAATTTTATCTGATCTATTTGCTAAAAAAATATTATGGAAAATCAGCATGTACACAACACCGAATGGTCTAAAATTTCGGCCAAAAAGACGTGTCGTTCCCACACCGGGAATCGAACCCGGGCCACGGCGGTGAGAGCGCCGGATCCTAACCACTAGACCATATGGGAGTTGACGAAAATCAAAGGACAATTTGTTTCTTGTAAAGTTGTAGGCTTCAGATCAGACGAAATATAGAAATATTCCTGTAATAAAGTCAAACTATACAAATCTAAAAACATCCATTAATTTTATCTGATCTATTTGCTAAAAAAATATTATGGAAAATCAGCATGTACACAACACCGAAAGGTCTAAAATTTCGGCCAAAAAGACGTGTCGTTCCCACACCGGGAATCGAACCCGGGCCACGGCGGTGAGAGCGCCGGATCCTAACCACTAGACCATATGGAAGTTGACGAAAATCAAAGGACAATTTGTTTCTTGTAAAGTTGTTGGCTATATAAAACTATCCACGTAATAAAGTCAAACTATACAAATCTAAAAATATTCATTAATTTTATCTGATCTATTTGCTAAAAAAATATTATGCAAAATCAGCATGTACACAACACCGAATGGTCTAAAATTTCGGCCAAAAAGACGTGTCGTTCCCACACCGGGAATCGAACCCGGGCCACGGCGGTGAGAGCGCCGGATCCTAACCACTAGACCATATGGGAGTTGACGAAAATCAAAGGACAATTTGTTTCTTGTAAAGTTGTAGGCTTCAGATCAGACGAAATATAGAAATATTCCTGTAATAAAGTCAAACTATACAAATCTAAAAACATCCATTAATTTTATCTGATCTATTTGCTAAAAAAATATTATGGAAAATCAGCATGTACACAACACCGAAAGGTCTAAAATTTCGGCCAAAAAGACGTGTCGTTCCCACACCGGGAATCGAACCCGGGCCACGGCGGTGAGAGCGCCGGATCCTAACCACTAGACCATATGGAAGTTGACGAAAATCAAAGGACAATTTGTTTCTTGTAAAGTTGTTGGCTATATAAAACTATCCACGTAATAAAGTCAAACTATACAAATCTAAAAATATTCATTAATTTTATCTGATCTATTTGCTAAAAAAATATTATGGAAAATCAGCATGTACACAACACCGAATGGTCTAAAATTTCGGCCAAAAAGACGTGTCGTTCCCACACCGGGAATCGAACCCGGGCCACGGCGGTGAGAGCGCCGGATCCTAACCACTAGACCATATGGGAGTTGACGAAAATCAAAGGAAAATTTTTTTCTCGTAAAGTTGTAGGCTTCAGAATTCAGATTAGACGAAATATAGAAATATTCCTGTAATAAAGTCAAACTATACAAATCTAAAAACATCCATTAATCTTGTCTGATCTATTTGCTAAAAAATATTATTGAAAATCAGCATGTACACAACACCGAAAGGTCTAAAATTTCGGCCAAAAAGACGTGTCGTTCCCACACCGGGAATCGAACCCGGGCCACGGCGGTGAGAGCGCCGGATCCTAACCACTAGACCATATGGAAGTTGACGAAAATCAAAGGACAATTTGTTTCTTGTAAAGTTGTTGGCTATATAAAACTATCCACGTAATAAAGTCAAACTATACAAATCTAAAAATATTCATTAATTTTATCTGATCTATTTGCTAAAAAAATATTATGCAAAATCAGCATGTACACAACACCGAATGGTCTAAAATTTCGGCCAAAAAGACGTGTCGTTCCCACACCGGAAATCGAACACGGGCCACGGCGGTGAGAGCGCCGGATCCTAACCACTAGACCATATGGGAGTTGACGAAAATCAAAGGACAATTTGTTTCTTGTAAAGTTGTTGGCTATATAAAACTATGCACGTAATAAAGTTAAACTAAACAAATCTAAAAACATCCATTAATTTTACCTGATCTATTTGCTAAAAAAATTATTATGGAAAATCAGCATGTACACAACACCGAAAGGTCTAAAATTTCGGCCAAAAAGACGTGTCGTTCCGACACCGGGAATCGAACCCGGGCCACGGCGGTGAGAGCGCCGGATCCTAACCACTAGACCATATGGGAGTTGACGAAAATCAAAGGACAATTTGTTTCTCGTAAAGTTGTAGGCTGCAGATTAGACAAAATATAGAAATATTCCTGTAATAATGTCAAACTATACAAATCTAAAAACATCCATTAATTTTATCTGATCTATTTGCTAAAAAAATATTATGGAAAATCAGCATGTACACAACACCGAAAGGTCTAACATTTCGGCCAAAAAGACGTGTCGTTCCCACACCGGGAATCGACACCCGGGCCACGGCGGTGAGAGCGCCGGATCCTAACCACTAGACCATATGGGAGTTGACGAAAATCAAAGGACAATTTGTTTCTTGTGAAATTGTTGGCTTCAGATTAGACAAAATATAAAAATATTCCTGTAATAAAGTCAAACTATACAAATCTAAAAACATCCATTAATCTTATCTGATCTATTTGCTAAAAAAATATTATGGAAAATCAGCATGTACACAACACCGAAAGGTCTCAAATTTCGGCCAAAAAGACGTGTCGTTCCCACACCGGGAATCGAACCCGGGCCACGGCGGTGAGAGCGCCGGATCCTAACCACTAGACCATATGGGAGTTGACGAAAATCAAAGGACAATTTGTTTCTCGTAAAGTTGTTGGCTTCAGATTAGACAAAATATAAAAATATTCCTGTAACAAATTCAAACTATACAAATCTAAAAACATCCATTCATCTTATCTGATCTATTTGCTAAAAAAATATTATGGAAAATCAGCATGTACACAACACCGAAAGGTCTAACATTTCGGCCAAAAAGACGTGTCGTTCCCACACCGGGAATCGACACCCAGGCCACGGCGGTGAGAGCGCCGGATCCTAACCACTAGACAATATGGGAGTTGACGAAAATCAAAGGACAATTTGTTTCTTGTAAAATTGTTGGCTTCAGATTAGACAAAATATAAAAATATTCCTGTAATAAAGTCAAACTATACAAATCTAAAAACATCCATTAATCTTATCTGATCTATTTGCTAAAAAAATATTATGGAAAATCAGCATGTACACATCACGGAAAGGTCTAAAATTTCGGCCAAAAAGACGTGTCGTTCCCACACCGGGAATCGAACCCGGGCCACGGCGGTGAGAGCGCCGGATCCTAACCACTAGACAATATGGGAGTTGACGAAAATCAAAGGACAATTTGTTTCTTGTAAAATTGTTGGCTTCAGATTAGACAAAATATAAAAATATTCCTGTAATAAAGTCAAACTATACAAATCTAAAAACATCCATTAATCTTATCTGATCTATTTGCTAAAAAAATATTATGGAAAATCAGCATGTACACATCACGGAAAGGTCTAAAATTTCGGCCAAAAAGACGTGTCGTTCCCACACCGGGAATCGAACCCGGGCCACGGCGGTGAGAGCGCCGGATCCTAACCACTAGACCATATGGGAGTTGACGCGGATCAAACCGGAAAATCCGTTAATTTGTAATGTCGTAGCCTTCGAGTGTGTGCGTAAAATCAAATCATAAACCTGGCGTTAAGCATTTAACGTAGCTATATGTTTTTTTTTACCCGTGAATGAAAACCACAAGTGTTACCATTCATTAATTTAACTTATAATTATAAGCTCTTTTGCAGTTCTTTCCAGTGAAGCTATTTCAAAAATCTAATACAGGAAAATGGACCTTCATTCGCCATATTTACCTCCGGAAGTGCCTGTCCCCTTCTTTTCTCCTGGACAAGCCAGTGTCGTTCGTAGGCGGTGTAACGGTGCTCTCCTCCGAGCTCCTCTCTGACCGACCACCTAAAAACACGCTTGCATTCTTGTTCAGTTTGGTGTAGGTAGTTAAGAGGTCTTCAAGTTCTGTTTCGCTATAAACGTAAAGCGAAAGAGAAACAATGAATCAACAATACACTCAAGGAAAAGTATGAGAACGCCTTTGCTGTTTTAGTGGAAAACCCTTGCTCTAACGCTTGTACGCGTTCAAAAACCGATCACAGCGCATACACATAAGCAATTGATGGCCTGGTAGAGCGGTTTTCGCGATTGCTTTGGTTTTGTATTGCTACGCTTTGTGATTGGCTTAAAAATCTCGCGTCACTTTCTCAACCAACAGAAGTAAAATCAAAACCAATCATGACTTGTTCGCACGCGTTTTCCCGCGCTTGGCGTCGGTGACTGTATTTGATTCGAGAAGTGATTGGTTCATTTTCTACATCTGTTTTAATTGGCCGGAGTAATTACTTCGGTTTTGGTTGATACTTGATACTTAACCCTTTAAGCCCTAATATCAAAATTTAAATTCTCATTTCTAGTCCTATAGATTTCCTATAGAAGTAGTGAGGAGAAATTCTTTGGATATCAAGAGAATTCATCTTGTGTGATCATGTCTTCAATTCTCATGACCTTTTTGATTGATAAGGCATTAATATTACAAGGAGAAATTTGATGCTGATCACTCTTAGGGCTTAAAGGGTTAAGTGAAAACCGCTTTCAAAATAAGATAAAAAAAGTAATCAAGAATACAACTTCTTCGAGCCAACGATCTTACAACACAGTGTCGAATAAAAACAGGTTTGATTATATAAACAAACCTGTCAATCTGCATCAAAAGTATTACATACCTTGCAATAGCCATGAACACCTTGAACTCCTCTTCCGGGATTTCACCGAAGAATGAGTTGCTTCTTGACAGCCCGTATGTGCGATTAATTTCCTGACGTTTTTGAATTTGCATGGTTTCCTATTAAACGTGGAAAAATAAAAAGATTCCTCAAGTGATCTGAAAGTTCAATAAAATGAATTCTCATTACGACACATTTCTTATTGCTTTGAATTTTGAGGTAAATGAAGACAATATGATCCCAAAGTTGAAAAAGCAGCAACTAACTGTTAGCAAGTTGGAAGAAACAAGTCTAGAGGCTCGTCGAGCCATTGCACCAGGGGAATTAACGGGGAGCAGTGTTCATTGTGACAATGATTGTAGATGGAATTCTCGGGGAGCAGTGTTCATTCAGAATTCTGGTCCGTTGCAGGTTTACTGCTCGCACTATTTTGTTGCGGGCTGAGTTCCTTGAACTTACTTTTCCATAAACTCGAACAAAGTCTCCCAGTTGTTTTGCCAAAATACGCCTCCTAAAGAACAATAAAATAAAGAAACATATAACTTTCATATAGCATTTAGCATATATTGATATTTTTGTCGAGACAAAGAAGACACGGTTTAACATCCCCATCTCTCCAGTCTCCAGGAAAGTTAAAAAAAAACATTACTACAGTGTTTTAGTTACGCCAAAATGAACTCTTTCTTTTTGTTCTGTCATAAATTAAGAACGTTATACAACTTCCTACAGACGCTTTCGTTTTGTCGGGTGTCGTTATTTCTTATCAAGAACGTTTATGCAACTATGGTTTATGTACTCACGTTTTTTCAAAGTTTCAACTTGTTAATACTACTGACCTGTCATGAAGGGATAACTTGTGGCTCGGTACCACAACTTTGAATGGCTGTTGTAAGTTGCTCGCAGCTTTCTTCAGAAAACGAATAACCAAGTTCTGTCCAAGGAAACAAAAGCACTTAGTATTCCGAAGGATGAGGAAGAACAAAAACAGCCTATTTTTCTTGAGACAAGACTGCTGCATCACGCAATCGTGCTTATCAGCCAATTTTCCGTTCCAAAGTTGAAAGATATCGTGATTAGAGAACAGAAACAAAGTCTCCATTTTCGGAGTTTCATATGTTACCGGTAAGATTTGAAGAATTGGAAATCTGGAATCGACAAAAAAAGCACCAAAGTTTTTAAAGGGCTATGTCACCGGATGGTAATATCACTTTGAAAAGCCAAAAGACATTTGAATCAAAGGAAATTTTAAAATGATAGTACAGATTTGTTAACAGGTACTTTATAAGTGCACTGAAATTATTAATGTATGATTTCAGCTGCGGATGGCCGAAATAGAAATGGATTGCAACTTGAAAAGTTTAGGCTAAACGTTTAAAGTTGTTTCCCCGTGTCTTCGAAAAATCGATAAAAAATTGATGTGGTTAACGTTTGTTCCCCCTTTTAGAAATTCACTTTTTTAGGTTCAAATAAAAATTCTGTGCATGATTGAAGGTATATCAGTAGTTTTAGTAGAGTTTTGACCAAAACTCAGCGAAACCCTTGTGACATAAATCATTTAACTGAACATCGAAAACCAACCATCTGATCGTCCTGTCTGGAGCCTGAACCGTCTTTGGAATCCTCTGAATCATAGCTAAGAGAAAAAGAAAGAGAACAAAAAGCCGACAATAACATTCTAATACTTGATTTTAAAAGTAAACCTAAGCCCCAATTTTTTTTTTCTTTTAATCAACTCAATGTACGCTGAAAAGTCGAATAGTGAAATATTTCTTGTTTTTAACGTCGCGTTAGTGAGTTATAGAGATTTGAATTTACAAAATGCTAATTAGATGACCTCAAATCAAGACTTTACCATTATTTCTACTTCAATTTACAATACGCAGTTCACAGCTTAAGGATAATCAATTTAAGAAATACTAAATAAAAACTGTTAATAGTCAATTGATTTGTAAAAAAATATTACTTGGAGGTGGAAACAAGTAGTTGTATAATAAACGATTCTTGATTTGACGTCATCTTATTAACACTTTGTAAATTCAAACCTCTATAATTCACTAACAACTTTTCAACGTACACAGAGTTGATTAAGAGAAAAAACAATTTTGGGTTTAGGTGCACTTTAGAGCAGTTTTCAATTGAGTGTCGTAAAACCAAAACCAAAGTAATTACTCTGACGAATCACATCAGTCGTAAACAATCCAATGAACCAATCAGAGCTCGAAGCAATTACATGTCGGCGGCGCCAAGCGCGGGAAAACGCGTGCGAGCAAGTCACGATTGGTTTTGGTTTTACTTCTGATTGGTCGAAAAAGTGGCGCGAGATTTTTTAGCCAATCACAAAGCGTAGCAATGCAAAACCAAAGCAATTATGTAATTACTTTCGACACTCAATTGAAAACTGCTCTAATATTGGAATCTCTTTACGGTGGCCAATTCACCTTTTCAACGGTTGATGAAACCACATTTTCATATTTCACTGCCCCACTGACGCAGCACCACAGTTTTTCATTCAATTATAACATAGTTAATAGAACAAACTGGTTATGAAGCTCAATAAATTCCAATATTAGAGCAGTTTTCAATTGAGTGTCGAAAGTAATTACATAATTGCTTTGGTTCTGCATTGCTACGCTTTGTGATTGGCTAAAAAAATCTTGCGCAACTTTCTCGACCAATCAGAAGTAAAACCAAAACCAATCGTGACTTGCTCGCACGCGTTTTCCCGCGCTTGGTGTCGCCGACATGTAATTGCTTCGAGCTCTGATTGGTTCATTGGATTGTTTACGACTGCTGTGATTGGTCAGAGTAATTACTTTGGTTTTGGTTTTACGACACTCAATTGAAAACTGCTCTTAGCCACGTGGATGAAATCATCGTTAATCAAAAACAATCAGTAATAATGCATAAAGATGGAGGGGTACGCAACTAGTCGCCCCTGTCGCTTGATGGAGACCTGCAGTAAGCGTTCTGAACGTCACATTCGACATCAAAAGTGACAACATCGTTAGACTGACATTAGATGTGTTGAGAATGCCACGAGCATGTGAGACATACGTTAATAAATAACCTTCTGTTACGTTATCAAACACGATCAGTGAAGCTAACCTTGTTTCATGCACCAGCCTTTGTTGAACTCGTTGAAGGTACATTGCAAATGCTTGTCTGGCTTGCAGTTTCCTAACAAAATACAAATGTTTATTGACAAGTTCATTCTCGTAGAACTATGAAAAACAAAACAAATATATTTTTTCGCGGTGATTCAAGTAGCTTCAGAGAAACATGGAGTGGGAATAAATAGGGACACGCTTGCCACCGGTTTCCCGCGCTTGAAACCATTTTCACGTTTTGCCGCGCTTGGCTCTGGTTACTTGTTTTCCCGCGCTTGGCACTGGCTACATAATTTCCCGCGCTTGGCACTGGCTACATGTTTTCCCGCGCTTGGCAACGGTTGCATGATTTTACTCTTTACCATCTGTTTCATTTTGTTGCTGTTGTGAAAGCTCGATAAGATCAATCCTTGCTCACTTCAGTGCAGAATTTAACTCTCGATAACTTCAACTTTCAACAACTTGGACCGTTTCATTTATCGGGATTTAACTATTCTCTATTTTCTCATTTTTCGTTTGTTGTGATTGGCTGGATGTGATGACTCTGGTTTGACAAGAAAACCGCTTTAATAAAGGTCACTACTCACGTTAGCGTGCCCGCCTTTGCCATAATGTCGTCCACTCTGATTGGTTGATACCGCGGCTGCGCAGACAGCACGCGCTTGGACACAGTCTCATTGCTGTTTGGTATAGGCGGCTTCTGCGCCCGCGTGGCATCATGGTAGTGTCTTGGATGTGGACCACAGGAGGACACACGATATGGTGCCTGTGTTTCTGGCTCCATTGAGGGCTTCAATCCTGCAGAATTGATACATTATACTCAGCCAGCTGTTACGCGAGTTAACACTTGTCTTACTGAAAGTGCCATTTGAAAGTTAAATATTAGGAATTTCCATTGAAAAACGAAACCAAACAGCTCTAGAAGAATGTTTGAGTGGTGCTCCGCAATAGCTTTCATTTGAATGGTCATACTTTCACACTTTATGATTTAATCCTCATTTTCAAGGTTTTTAGAACCAGGAAAGTACTGCTCATCTGCTTAAAGCTGAGCAGTCACACTTTAGGATTGCAATTATCTCAAAAACAAGGTGTGGTTTTGTACAACGGCTCTTGGCATGTGGCAGAAACCCGTCTAGAAGCAAGAATAGGTCATGACCATATTATAAGAAATATAGATTTTCTTCAGTCAATTACCACATGGTCAGGTGGTTAAGATCCGGCGCTCCCACAGCCGTGGCCCGGGTTCGATTCCCGGTGTGGGATTCATTGATACATTTTTATGTTAAAGAAAGAAAGGTTTTGCATTGTTGTTGTCTGTTTGTTTGTTTTTTTTGTTTTTCTTCTCCTCTAGTTTAGGTAATCTTTTCTTTTTTTTTATTAACTTAAGGTTGGATTAATCTTTCCCCTGCCTCGATTAGCCTTTTTTGCTATAAGCGGTGGGCAAGTATCTCTATTTCTTACTTTAATTAATTAACCGAACTGTATCTACTGATGTAATTGGAACGTGTGAAATAAAATTGTGGTTGTTGTAGATGGAAAATTTTTAGTCATGACATACTTATATTTTATTTATTTATTTATTTATTACAATTCATGGCTAAAATCGCTTTAATAAAAGTCACTACTCACGTTAGCGTGCCCGTGCTCACGAGGAAAGCACTCTTTACCACATAAAATACGCTTGAAACTAAGGCCCCGTCCACAAGTATCCGGATATTTTTGAATCCGCAACTTTTTTGTTGCGGATTAGAAAATATTCGCGTCCACACGTAGCGTATTCGAATCGTATTTGCCCGTCCACACGTATCCGGATTCGCTCTAGCAGCCAGGGCTCCTCTTTAAATGTTGTCAAAAAAGCATACGAAAAGGCCAAGTTCAAATCAAAGTTCAACTGTAAACACGTTATTAGACTAGAAATAAGTCCATGTAGAAGTGAAGCGATAACATTTCGGTCGGCCATGTTGAATATTCGCGCGGTTAAAGACTGGATCTGATACTGTTATGTTAGCGTATTAAAAAATATCCGGATTCGACCGTCCACACGATGCCGTACCCGTAACGTATTCAAAAATTTCTACTCTGGAGAGCGAATTCAAAAAGTTGCGGATTCGTGAGCCGAATTCGCCGGATACGTGTGGACGGAAGGCCAATCCGCAACATAAAAGTTGCGGATTCAAAAATATCCGGATACGTGTGGACGGGGCCTAAAAAGCCCGGGGAGGGTTTTGAATGTGGCCCAGGGGAATAATGGGGTATAATAGAAAAACAATAGCATACAAATGAACGTGAAGCATTATATAATGACACACGTTGCATTATCTATCAATATTCATATATAATGCCACATGTGATATTATATAATGCTTCAAGTTTATATACAGTAGGAATTAAATACTGAGAACAACCATTAATTTCAATAAACACATTTATTTTGTGCTAACTTACAAATGAAAAGTACAATTATTGAATACTGAGCCCAACATAACAACTTTGTTCAGTGATTCTGCAGTCATATTGGCAATATTCGTTTCTAATGACTGTACTTTTTCCACATCCACCTCAAAAGAACGCTGCTCTTTCGAAGGATCTTTGTTGACTCGACTTATTTGCCATTCAGAAAATACTTTAAACGACCACTTTGTAGACGAACGTGTGGCCTTTGGAATACACTCTTCCAATGCGTTTTTCTCTTCTTCTTTAGACTTTGGTGGCCTAAACGCCCGCTTCGGAGGCATGTTTTTACTAATCCAAGCGAAGTATCAAAAGACCGCATTCGAATAAAACACTGACATAGTTCTGCATATTTAAATTTCTAATTTTATTTCTCCTTCATTATTGTTGTTCAATTCCCAAATGCAAACAACCTTCTTTTGTTTTCTCATATCACTCCACATAGTTTCATCGATATTGGACAAAATGGTCATGAATTATTAACGATTTTTTTTAAGTCATTCAATAAACTCATTCAATAAACGTGTTTTGAGTCATTTAATAAACTCGCAGCACGTGTTTTATCAGGTATAAAACACTGCTGCTCGTTTATTTAATGGTACTTAGGACGAAAGTAGGGTATCATTACTAGATAAAATTGGTAAAGCGATAACTAGACCTAAGCTAGATTCGCGATTAGGTTAGGGATAACGTCACCCGTATAGATGTATCATTAAGAAAAGCACCTTTTATAATAAAATTTTTCCTGGGTTTGCCGGATCAACTCAGTGGTCTAGTGGTGTAGGAGGGATGTTAGCATGCAAGAGGTTCCTGGTTCGATTTTCGGTTAAAAATTTCATTTTTCTTTCTCTGATGGAAAAAAAAAATTCGATAATTGGTGAAATTTTTTCAAAGAATCACTAAAATGGCAGCGACCGTTTTAATATGAAAGGGAAATTTGCGGCGTCCCAGTTTTGAAATATCAGTTGTGCTTATTTATTGCCACAGTGGACAAACCTCCATGATGAGACAGCGATTTCTCCTCCATGTAATGGATCCCCATGTGTCCATCGGGTGTCAAGCGGGACGTAATGGATTCTTCACGAGGCTTCTCCGACGATTCGTGGTTTGGACCGGAAGTTCCTTGAATTATAACATAACCATGATGCTATGCAATGTAAATGAATTAACTCAACGGCTTTCACCCATTCGATATATCAAAATTCTATTAAACTTGACTCCGAGGCTTTGGGGCATAACGTGAAATAAATCAATTATTCATCTCTGGACCTCAATGTGAGTTCTTTTGTCTATTTCCCTAAGCCAATCAGATACCACGCAGCTCTTTACAACCTCTAATTTCATTGGACCTGTATATCACGCAACTCTTTTGTTTTCACGGCTAGGGTCCATTGTTGTGTTGTTTGTTCTATTGTTTTCTCAGCAAATCAGAGAAGACCTTGTAAGAGCTGCATACTGCCCCAAGCCAATGCCCTCGGAGCCAAGTAAGAATTTTAATATATCGAAATAGGCCAATTCCAAAACCCAAACTCTTATGTGCATGTTTTGATGGAGAAGAGCTCTGAAAAATATGTTTTAACTAAACACTACAGCTTTTCGATTTGTGTTTTGGTAAAAAAAATGCGATATAAATTAATATAAATCGTACGATGCAAGGTTTCAAGACGAAAAAAAATTCAGCTCATTCGAACAGACAATTTTTCATGAAAATTTTGTACGTGGTGCGAAAGCGCATTGCGTTAACGCGTTAACATGAAATCAATTCAATCTTCTTTTTTTTTCACATACAGTATGCTGATACAATACTTGTCAATACATCTCACTTACCAGCGTTTGGAGTTGAGTTGCTCAAGGATTTTTTAGTTCGAAGAAGAGACGGGCTCTGTAAAAAAAAAAAAAAAAAAAAAAACAGGCAACCAGTGTTATCTCAACTAATCAGGGCAGTGATTAACGTTTTTGGCGAATGGAAGCCAGTACGTTTAGCATATTTCCACTTCTAAAACACTGCTTTACTTACCCAAGTGTCGAGTTTTCGCTCGTAGAAAACTATCCTCTCCTTGATGCTGAGAAAGATTTTGTCAGAAAGCTGGTAAACAATGAACAATAAGGGAGAAAATTTCAGTTCTCCACTGGATACAACTTAAAGTAACACTGTCCCACCGAAATAACGACATTTTGGTGACTTAATTTCCATGTTATATCGCCAAATACCACCAAATATACAACTGAATTGGATAAAAAGATTCTATAGAGCAAAACAGAAGCAGTGGTTGAAGAAAAAGTCCAGGGATCAATTCAATAAAACTTTTACAAGTGTAATTTACAAGTGTAGCTGTTGTTTTGAACCTCTGAGCAAGGCTACACTTGTAAATTACACTTGTAAAAGTTTTATTGAATTGACCCCTGGATTACACGGATGGAAGTGGATTACACATTTACCAATTTTGATTTCGTGACAGGCGGTCAAGAAATAAAAGTTTCCACTCAGGCGGAATTTTGACTTTTTTTAGTAGTCATTTTGTCTTTTAGTTCATATTTCTTTGCGTTCATCACTTTTTCGCGATTTTGTTTACCTAATCCAAGATAATAGATGGTTTTTCACGTTACGTCACGGCGGCCATATTGGTGCACAACTACAAAAGAATTTTAATGAACTTCTTTTGTTATGTACACCAACATGGCCGCCATGGCCTTTGTCATTTGAGTCCCACAGGACTGAAGGTCACGTGAGTGAAAACCATCTACAAAGCAAGTTTAAAGGAAGCTCCTGGCCATAATCATGAAAACGCGATATTTCAACCGGGACATTTACTGTAACTTACAAACAAAATTACATAATCTTGAAAGATGTAATGTTCATCATATCACAAGCGTGTGGGACAAAGAAAAACATCTAAGTCCCTGACATATGTAAGAAAAGATTACTCTGACCAATCACAGCAGTCGTAAACAATCTAATGAACCAATCAGAGCTCGAAGCAATTACATGTCGCCGGCGCCAAGCGCGGGAAAACGCGTGCGAGCAAGTCACGATTGGTATTGGTTTTACTTCTGATTGATCGAGAAAGTGGCGCGAGATTTTTTTAGCCAATCACAAAGCGTAGCAATGCAAAACCAAAGCAATTCAGTGTGTAATTACTTTCGATACTCAATTTGAAAACTGTTCTAAAGAAAGGCGTGAACAGGACACAAGATGCCATGCAAGGCGCCCACCTAGAAACCAGGTACTAAAGAGTCCAAACCCCATCCTTACTTTACAAAGATAATAAGACAAGAATGGTTGAAAAATGTTTACATTTTGAACCTTTTTACACTCTAGGTCCCTTCCCTTAAACTCCGCACCCCACCTTATAAACTACTCTGCGAGCAGAGGTTTTTTTTATTTTGCGGCCCTATGTACCGGCGTGCGAAAAATTACTTTTCGCACGCTGGTACATAGGGCGAAAAAATAACCTCTGCTCGCATAACGAGCCTTGATTGGCGAGTAAGCTTTTTCCATTAAGTAAAACTCCACTGACGATAACAAGCCAGACATACTATCAGTTAAAGGATATAAACAAAATTGTAATACCTCTGTTGGCTCCACTGTTAGTGTAACTTTAGACTGCGGTGCTCCATACGATGTGATATTCCTGGGAAAAATAACAAAACGATAAGGAAATATAATAAGTGTCGACAGCCACTGGAAAATTCATCAGCTCTAGCACCTTACCTCGCTCGTGCGCTTGCTGAAGAAAAACATGCTGTACTGGCTCTTTGGAACGAGATTTTCCTGTGGAGAGAGCCCCCAAAACATAAGTTTAACTGTTTTCTACTTGAATTAAAACGTTTGTTCTCGTATGGTCACTATTTTGTTTACACGCTTTCTCTGTTGGTATTCTACCCTTTATAAACGGTCAAAGACCCAACATACCCTCGTGCAAATCATCGGCACGTAGTACAACCTCGTTCCCAGTGTCCTCTATCTTCAGCTACGTCGTCATCGCTGAAGAGATAGGGCCCTGGGAACGAGGTTGCACGTAGCTACGATTCCCCCCCTCTCAATCCCAGTCTAACTCAATTTCTGATTGGCTAGAAAATGGGATTACTAACAAAAGGATCGGTCGTGGAACGCAAACGTCTCGCACTGCATAAATGCATTATCTGTGTTAGACTAACACAAAAAAAATAGCTAAGATACGGAATAAGACCACGTAGAATTCCAAAAGTAACGGCCCCCGTTACTTTTTACTTTTTTTACTTGTGCTAAAGGGCTGCAGCTTTCGGTTGGCTGTTACTTTCGGATTGCTGAAATACGCAAACAAAATATATTTCAAGAAACGTATTAAGCAAGGTAAATGTGACTGCAAAATTAGATGTTCTAACTCAAAATATGAAAGGAAATAATGTAATTAACATACTAGAATTTTAAGCCAGTGTTACATCGCGGTTGATTTTGGGAAATAAAGTTTCTTTTCAAAATTTGATCAGATCCTAAGTCTGTTACTTTTGGGAGGGTGATTGATTTCGGGAATTTCTAGGAATGTCTCAAAATTAACACTACAGTCGAACCTCTGCTAACAGACAACTCCCGTAGACGGACACCTACTGTAGGCGGACACCTCCCATAAGCGGACAATTAGTCGTGGTCCCAGCCACATACAAACGCTACATTTTTAACCTCCCATATGCGGACACCTCTCTTAAGAGGACACCTTTTCTGGTCCTGATTTTGTCCATTTATGGTAGGTTCGACTGTACTTGTATTTATACAACAAGTGAAAGTACAGTAAAAACCCACGTATAAGAACCTGTTAGGCCAAAATTTTCATTTCACCCCCTTTTTATAACAACCTGTTAAGCTTAAAATTTTTAATAGGTTCTTATTTCACAAAAATGAAGGCACAGATGAAAATACAGAAAAAAAATTTCGTCTAGGTTTTTCGTCCAGTAAGATTCAAAGAATGAACTAAAATGAAATAATAGATCAACAACGAGTGCGAGGGTTTGATCGGGCCATCCAAACACCGAGAAGCAATGAACGCACGAGGCCGCTTCCGCCGAGTACTTTTATTGTTTCAAGGTGTTTGGATGGCACGATCAAACCCGAAGCACGAGTTTTTGATATGGCTTCTCAAATGAAACAATACAGAATTATTCAGTGTTAGTTTTTTTGGCTTTGTCCTTTTCAAATGCTGTCACATGCATAATTTTATTGAGGTTGTTTGTTTCGCCATTTGGTATGAGACCATGTGCGAAGCAGAAGCGTCTCGGTTTTGGGAGGCTAAAACGGTTGTCGAAGAAGAAAATCTAGTCGATAAAGCTATTCCCCCGTCAACGAAATATAAAAAACAAATAGGCAACATCCATTTTCTACGAATGGCAAACTTCTCGGACGGTTCAAGTTCCCGTTCTCTGAGATTCGACAGGAATGTTTAAGGACTATGATTTACACAAGATTATGTCACTTTCTGCTCGTATTGAAGAATCGGACGCATTGAGTTCGAATTATTGGCTTAGCAAATTTGTCATGGACGTGGCCAAAAAGTCGCGGGAGAAATATCCACCGAAGACTGTTTGTGGCATAATATGCGGTATCCGACGCTTTCTAGAAGAGAGAAAAGGTGCTGAAGCATTAAATCCTCTTGATAATGGCGACCGAAGGTGAGAAAAATGGTCCATTTTGTTTTTATATTAAAATGTTGATGTCATGTTGAAGTTCCAGTTATAATACTCAGATTATTGTTTTGAAGGTTTACTCTGTTTCACCGAGCATTGGACGCGGAATCGAAAG
This sequence comes from Cladopsammia gracilis, assembly GCA_022457155.1. Lineage (NCBI taxonomy): Eukaryota > Metazoa > Cnidaria > Anthozoa > Scleractinia > Dendrophylliidae > Cladopsammia > Cladopsammia gracilis. The sequence goes on from JAJGOT010000573.1 coordinate 275,097, forward strand.
ATGGCACACGAGAGGGCTTACATTTGAAGACCAAGAAAGGAATGTAAAGTGGAATAACATGTATTGTTGCAAAACTCATTTAGATGCAAGTTTTTGATTTGAGATCAAACACGGTTTTGAACTGAAATCAAAACCCTTAAGATCTTGATCTGGTGTTTCATTGGGTATCAAGACTCATCCACCTGACCCTAATGAACGTCATTTATTGGCTGGTCACTTTATGAATTATTAATGAGTTTGAGAAAACCATATCATGTCTGTACCAATACTGGATTACGCAATGCAATTGTATTAAGAATACAGTTCCATGTGTCTCTCTCATTTTCGAAGTCACAGTTTTTGAAGCACATTGAAACTTCCTTGCATCTATGTCATGCATCAATGGCTTTCCTTATCACATATGCCCTGTAGTAGTTATCTGTGCTGATCGCTAGTGCCCCTATCAAATTAAGAACCTATTTAAGAACCTAAGTAGCCTAAAATCCCACTAAATACCATTTCTATAAGAACCTATTTAGGCTAAGTTGGAAAAATCTAGGTTCTTATATGTGGGTGTAACGAACGCGCTATGAGTGGTCAATAGCTATTGACTATGATACCAGTAAAATATAGTTATTACATACAAGCAATATACCACACCTTTCTACGGTTTATTGGTGCAATAAACCACTTGAGATTGGAATAACATTCGATATCACTCGCCTTCCGCTCCTGATTTGAAATCTCTTCTCGAGTTCTTCCAACATCCCACGTGGTTTATTGAACCAGTAAACCATAGAAATGCGTGGTTTACAAGCTTTTCTCGTGTTCTCCCAACATCCCGCGTGGTTCTATTACGCCGGTAAAGTCATAGAAAATGTGTTCTATTGCTTAAATAAGTTAAACTAACAGCAGGATTTTACCTTCCAGGAAATAGCTTTGAATGTAACAAGTGGTTGTGAGTTGTTCGATGCTCCAGAAATGACCTGAACAGAAAAAGGAAAATGTAATGGAAACAATTTCTGCCTATGGGATATAATCCCGGAACTGATTGTTCAAAGAGTGCAAAACGCTATCCACCGGAAAAATCACAATCCAGCGGATAAAAATGTTTATCAAAACCAACTGTGTTATCAAATGGAAGAAATCTTGTCCAATGGATAGAGCTATCCTCCTTATGATCATTTTCTGTTTCTCGTTTTTGACAAACTTTTGAAAATGTTCCGATGGCTTCTCGGGTACCGTAGCCTGCGAATACAGCTGCTTCTCATCGCTCCCGGCCGCTAGGGGCATTCCCGCGAGAAGGCGCCATCTATTTATTTCTTCTTACTGATTCTCTAATGCCTTTAGTTTTCGTGCGATTTTCGCGAATTATAAACCCCGCAAAAATAAAAGGCATTAAGGTACATTCCATTTACAATGCTGCGCGCCGTACCGTGTTGACAACTTTTTGACATTCAAATAGCTTTCCTCGGAGGCAGACACGCGCGCGTGGAACATGACGGCTCTACCTTCCAACATGTTCGTCAATCGCTCTGAGGAATCTTTTGTTCGTCGGTTTACTTTCCTCAACTTTGAAGCTAAAAACTTTTGTTCTATAGATGGTTTTCACGTTACGTCACGGCGGCCATGTTGGTGTACAACTACAAAAGAATTTTAATGAACTTCTTTTGTTATGTACACCAACATGGCCGCCATGGCCTTTGTCATCTGAGTCCCACAGGACTGAAGGTCACGTGATTGAAAACCATCTATATGGTAGCCGCCCAACATTAATTTTATGGTAATCAAGTTGCATCTTCACTTTTCTTTTCTGTGAGCTTATTTTCCAGAACCTTTGACAATGTGAGAATACAACAAAATTAAAACCCGTAGGCGAGAATTAGCCTCTTCCACAGGCACCTATCTCATCCCGAACCCACCTAGTCAGTCACATTTTCGTCCTCCTTGCTTGTCTCTCCTCTAATCCTTTATTTTGCCTGAGGAGGCTAGCCGAGAATCAGTAAGAGGAAATGAATATTTAGAGTTTGGAATCTTACCCGTAAAGCTCCCAGGAGTCTGGCGAGGGAAACACTCTTACAAAGCCTCCTCGCCTCGACAGCTCTTCACGCGTCTGACGTAATATTCTCGACTCTTCTGCTGTCAAACCGTCTTCACTTTTCTTTCTTGGTCCTGAAGAAGACAGTGGTCTGGAGTTTGACGATACAACTCCACCTGCTGTAGCGGATCGCTGCCTCTGTAAAAACAAACAGTGGACGCTTTAAGATTATGCCTTTTTATTCCCCGAACTGCTGCACTTTTGACGTGTGACAAGTCAAAACCGTACACCTGTTTGACTACAGTGAACTCTAAGCAGGACACCTTTGGAACCAGATTTAGCTGTCTGCCTTAGAGAGGTGTCCGCCTTATAGAAAGATTAGTTACAGAAGAACAAGTGAAATTCGGCCATCTTAGAGAGGTGTTCACCTTAGAGAGGTGTCCGCCTTATAGAGAGTTTAGTTACAGACAAACAAATGAAATTCGACCAAAACCAGCCAATAATTGAAGTCCATTTTAGAGAGGTGTTCGCCTTATCGATAGTTTATTTACAGATGAGCAAGTGAGATTCAGCCAGAACCAGCCAATAATTGATGTCTGTCTTAGAGAGGTGTCCACCTGACAGGAATGTCCGTCTTTAAGGAGTTTACTGTATATTTACGTTAAGTGTCCCTTTAGAAGAGGTGTCTGCTTACGGCAGGTTAAAAATGACTCAGTGTGGTGGGAACAAGACTGCAGAATATCCGCTGCCTGTGGGAGACATCCTTTAACAAAGGTTCCATCATATAAATTACTAAACCTTTTGAAGTGCGACGCATGAAAGCCAGTGATCACTTTCAAATTATTTAAATACTTTCGAGGAGAACAACTTTCCAAACAGAATTCAAGTAAAGCTTTAATCGAGGTTACCTGATATCGATTTCGTGTCGGGTAATCAATAACACGTCGGGTAGGAAGTTTACGAACCATAGGATCATGCGCCACAAAACCTACAAGAAAAATATTGACAAAAAATAAGTGGAATACAATTCATCAACCTGAGAGGAAGAAATATTACTTAGAATCCTGTCAAGCCAGGGCCATATGGGAACGAGAGTTGGCGAGAGTGCATGAGAGCACCTACCCTGCAAACTAGAGGTTCTCTTGCGCTCTCATCTCTCTCATATTACACACCTCTTGTGCCTCTTATTTTTTGCCACGAGAAGAGGTTCTCTCTCTCGTGGCTTTGCCGGCGCTAGTTGCAGGCCTCAGGGCCTGGTTGCATAAAGCACCTTAAGATTAAGTGAGATTTTCTGCAACCGTTTCCTGCGTTCCAAATAATTTTCCCGCGCTATCTTTGTGTTTTCTCTACTCGTAAATACACCTTCAGTCGAGTTATCCATGATAACGAGCAAGAAAATCCTTTGGAATACAGAAAATTAAATTAAATTTGGATAGACATTTAAGAATAGTAATCAGCGAAAAAAGTTTAACACACTTGAAAATGATGTCATGGCAACATCGAAACGTTGTGTTAAACTTTTTTCGCTGATTTTTATTCTTAAATACAGAAAATGGTTGCAGAAAATCCCACTTAATTTTAAGTTGTTTTATGCAACTGGGCCCAGGCACCCAGGCTAGAGAATACCTGAGAAAAAAGGCCAAACGCGTTAATGAGAATTCCTATAGATTCCAATGAAAATTTGGGCCTATTCAAACTCTTGAGAGCCCATGAGTCGCCGCCGAGAGCGTGTGGGAGTCTCAGGCCAAACAACATCGAGGGTTTGAACTCTCATCATCTCTCCACGTTTGGCCTGGGCTTATTAACACGAGGCAAAGCAGCATTGTTGCAAGACAGACCAGGTTGTATGAAAGAAGCCACATTTCGAAACTTATATCTGGACATCTTTGCGAACGACAGCAGATTGTCAAGGTACTGTTACACAGTGCTGCACTCACCAACTAAATTAAACATGTCAGAAACCAAATGAGACTTGATCTTCAGATCCAAAGGCGAGTCACTAAACATAACAGATAGATTCAATACATAATAAGTGCAAAAAAAGTAAATCTGTAAAACTGTAAAGTGGAGGGGGGATGTTTGTTTTTAATGAACAACTTTATTTGAAACAGTACATAATTTACATCACAGCGTTACAAGATGATACTATACAGACTACACAGACGTACGATTACATTAATAAATTTACTAATATTAATTACAGAAGAACTGTCCACTTTCGGCGAAACGTAGACAAGCATTTCTTTGCAATTGCAATTTTCTTATATTCGCAGTAGGAAGTTACCAAAGTCTAATCCACCTTGGCGCCTGTTTGACGTGCAGAATATATGATATTTTGCTATTAGAATTGAGTAGTTTAATGCCTGCCAGTATTTTGTTTTGTCAAAATAACCGTATAATATGCTACTATGTTTTAAAGAAAGTCTTTCACACATGCTTTTCCAAACCACCACTCTTGAAACGTGTTCCAGAAGGAGTGATTTACTGCATAGGAGGGGAGATGGTTGATGGAGCCGGATTCAAGAAAAAAGGTGGAGAAATGCAAATGTTTAAAGGGCATTTAGGAAACGGCGGGAAATGAGATAAACAGAAAACAATGGGCAATATTGCGACAAGAGAAACCAAAAAGGAGGCGAGAACCAATAGTAAAGTCCAGGAAAGAAGAACATCCCTCACCCACAAACCACTCCAAGATAACAAAAACGACACTTAAGGTTACAGTGTTACAGGTTAAGGTTAAGGTTACAGTGTTACCGACAGTATAACAGTGTTACAGTATAACAGCTCTAGCGTCTTAAGATTACACTTAATATACCTAAACCCAGGTATCAAATTAAAGCTTATAGAGCTGGCTATCTAAATATGGAAACCATTTGGTAATAAAATGAATTGTCGAATTTTTTACGACGTCTAAATTCGAACTTCCGAATCAGCTTTAAAACGCTATAACTCAAAGCGATTATTATATTTTGCTAATTTGATTTGTTCTCGGGTTTCCGGACACGAAGCGCTAAAAAAACGTGTCGGCGATTTTCCATATTCAATTGCAGTGAAAAGTTACAGAATATTTTCGAAAAGGGGAGAAAAAAAATTGGAATGATCGCACGGAAATGCCTCTTGACGAAAAAGTTTTCGGAATTAAGAAATTCGCCGACACGTTTTTGTTGATTATATGTTAGCCTAGCTTCTGTCCAAATTTAAGGAAAATCGAACAAATTCCCTTTGAGTTGTAGCTCTTTAATGTGTCCCCAACAAGCGAAAAATTAACTTTGAGAAAACGGCGCTTAAAAAAACATATCGCTTAATAAACAAACTCCGCCCACAAAAGTTATATCGTCATTTCTCCGTCAATTTTCACTATTTTTCGATACTTTTTTTTGGATGAAAGTTCATTCTGTAAACTTTATTTTAACGCGAAAAAAAAATTTTCAATAAATTTTCGATCTGAAGGTACACTGTAACCTTAAGGTGATGTTAAACGTTATGCTCCTCCACAAAACCAAATTGCAGGCTTATTGATAAGAAAGAAATCATAAAGCTTACATGATATTCGGCTTCTTTATTAACATACAGAATGTAACCTTACCAAGCAAGTGACGGTGATAAGTTGACTTCTAACAGCCATGGACGCAGATTCTCGTCAACAAGGATATCAAACCCGTATATTTCTATTGAAAAAAAAATCCTGTACACTTTACCTTCGGTTAACAGTTGGTTCAGGGCGTTCATTAGGCATCGGAGATAGGAGAATTCTTAGGCTACTATGCAGAATTCCCCGGCTAAATTTCGATGGCATGTAGCTATTTTTTTTATTCAGACATAGAGCCGTTATGTAAGGGAAGGAATTGCTTTTTGTTCGGAAGCTAGAGAGAAATGGAAATTTGCTGTCAGATAACAGGAAATGGCATTTCAGAGGGTTTAAAAATCAAAATTTTCTGGGGAGCAGGTTCTCAGACCCCCCTAGGTGGGTTTCATAATATTCTCCTGTTACTTTTAACTATTCTCCTGCTACTACAATTCTTAATGAAAACCCTGGCTTCTATAACCAGAGACCAAACGTAACCACCTACCCATTGAAAATAGTCACCCACCCTTCACTGAAAGTAACCACTCCCAATGTACAAAGCATCCATTTGATGCAAAGGACAAAATGTTCGTTTCATTGGACTTGTAATCTAACACATAACTCAACTTGCGTTTGCGGTGACATCGAAATATGGTCGCTTACGGGAAGTGGTCGCCTACGAGAGGTAGTCGCTTAGGAGAGGTGGTCGCTTAGGAGAGGTTGTCGCTTAGGAGAGGTGGTCGCTTAGGAGAGGTTGTCGCTTAGGAGAGGTGGTCGCTTAGGAGAGGTTGTCGCTTAGGAGAGGTGGTCGCTTAGGAGAGGTTGTCGCTTAGGAGAGGTGGTCGCTTAGGAGAAGTTGTCGCTTAGGAGAGGTGGTCGCTTAGGAGAGGTTGTCGCTTAGGAGAGGTGGTCGCTTAGGAGAAGTTGTCGCTTAGGAGAGGTGGTCGCTTAGGAGAGGTTGTCGCTTAGGAGAGGTGGTCGCTTAGGAGAGGTTGTCGCTTAGGAGAGGTTGTCGCTTAGGAGAGGTTGTCGCTTAGGAGAGGTGGTCGCTTAGGAGAAGTTGTCGCTTAGGAGAGGTGGTCGCTTAGGAGAGGTTGTCGCTTAGGAGAGGTGGTCGCTTAGGAGAGGTTGTCGCTTAGGAGAGGTGGTCGCTTAGGAGAGGTTGTCGCTTAGGAGAGGTGGTCGCTTAGGAGAGGTTGTCGCTTAGGAGAGGTGGTCGCTTAGGAGAGGTTGTCGCTTAGGAGAGGTGGTCGCTTAGGAGAGGTTGTCGCTTAGGAGAGGTGGTCGCTTAGGAGAGGTTGTCGCTTAGGAGAGGTTGTCGCTTAGGAGAGAGGTGGTCGCTTACAAGAGGTGGTCGCTTACGAGAGGTTTCGAATACAGTGATTTGACTGGAAGAAATTTGGTATCTTGGAAAAGCGGTTGCACACGGAGGTTCAACTGTACTATCAACACTGAACTTTAAATCTATTGTTGACTATTAGTTGTAGTAGTAGACTTTATTTAAAGAGGGTGACACTCAATATAGTGAAAAAACACTAACAAACTTTTGATTCAAAATAAAGAAATTTCATTTACAATATATTGAAGTCATTTAATTTCTTGCACACACACAAAGTTAGGACTTATCTTCTTTAAAAGTACACTTTATAAATATCAATTTTGGTGAATTCGTATATTTCGCATTTGTCATGGTTTTGTTAAAATAGATCAATCCATAAAAACTTAAAAGTACGCTTTTTTGATCTGCCCAAAGGTAGCGACCTTCCCGCCCCCAAAACTAATGATAGTAAAAGTCTTCTTAATTCAAAAGTAAATAAATAAATACAAATAAATGTTGTTTATAGTGGATGAGCACTTAGCTATCAAGCTATTTCACAGGCGCGCCACTTCAAATACAGAAACAAAATTGCAAATAGAACATAACATTTTTTAAAAAAATCCCAACTGGCAGGAGGCAAATCAGTTGGCTATTTTACAAGCGTGTCTCGGGTCTGCCGTGAAACAACTCCAGCAAGTGGTCAGAGCGGACTTGAACCCGGGACCTCCGGATTTCAAGTCCGACGCCCTAACCACTCGACCACGCTGCCTCCTATAATAAAGAGGTTTATTAATAAAGAGGTTAGTAAACTAAAACATGACTCACCAAAGCAGTTTCCTGGGTAAGGCATGAACATTTTACAGGCAGATGCAATGTGCAGCTCACCAGATAAGATTGTCTTCACAACTACATCTTCTATTCTCATCATCAAAGCTGCCAGAAAATAAATGAACAAAAAAAACAACTTTGTACATAGCAAATTACGTCTGCCATAGAGCGTTATTGTTACATCATTAGACAAAGATGCATACACAGTAAAAATCTTTGAACTTGTACGTTTAATTTATGATGCTCGCTGTATCTTTTGTCTGTTCATTTGTTTATTTTCATGCACAAGGCACGCGTCTTCTCACAGTGTCATAATGGTTGGGCGGGCATAGAAACCCCAGGCATACGTTTCTCAAAAGTCCCGGAAACTTTTCATGCCCGAAAAGTTATGTTATGTGCAAAATGTTTACCAACAAACATTTAGTTTCTGTGTATTTTAAAAGCTGTGCATTAAAATCTTAAGTTTACTACACGAGTTGGGCTGGTTTGCAGGCTAAACACTTCAAAGCCATTCGTTAGAAACTGAATTTTGAAATTAGCTTCAGGACTTATGACAATATACCTGCCAACTTTTCCTAAGTCAAATGCGTGTGATTTTCGTATCCATATTACCCGAATTTCTGAAAAAATTCCGACGACTTCCCGAACATTGCCGAAGATATTCCGACGACTTCCGAAGATTCCCAAAGATGTTCCGATGGTTTCCGAATGTCGCAGCGCTCAAAAGCTTGGCGCGATCTTGGCCGAGATAACACTTATCTTGTCGGGATCACACATATCTTGACGAGATCACGCATATCTTGGCGAGATTACCACGATCTCGGTGACATCTCAGCAAAATCTCCAACTACAGTTCAAATGCCGGTTAACTTATTTTGCTCGTTATTAACCTTTCAGCTTGTTATTTGGCACTCAAACGCTACATTTAGCGCCGTTAACTGGAGTATTTTGAGTGGAAATTGAATTCATTTTTTCACATTCATGGTTGATGAACAAGTAGTCTGGAATTGTGAGTCAGGCATATGAAATTGCCCTACATGCGTGTGATCGATGTTTTCGATCCACAGGCGTGTGACACACGCATAATGTGTGTGACTTGGTAGGTATATGAGAAACGCACACCAGGACAAGACTGGCAAAATACTCAAAAAATACTGGAATATTTTGTTCACAAAACATGACGATATGTGTTTGTTTCTATGAATAACAGTTTAAGATTGCCTGAGAAAAAACATGGCTGCCAATCGTTGTGTATCACATGACAGCTCCACCGCGGTCAAACGTCCGAGGCGTTTCTGTTTTATTTAGTGGGATTTTATTTAATATTAAGTGGAAATATGGGCAAGGCTGTATAAAACAAATTAGTTGACGTTACTATCTTTTAATTTTTCTCAAAATGATTAGCTTTTTTCCATTGAAAACTGACCAAAATTATGTTGGCAAATGGCGCCGACAATTTTGCTGTTCAAAGTTTTTAAACGCTTAGAACATTTTTGGTAAACTTTCAAAACGTTTGGTAAATTGACAGTGTATTGGCAATATATTAAACTTTAAACAGTGAAAATGACAACCTTAACTTTTAAGTACTTTGCTTAACTTTTGCAAATTTCTCTCGTTTGACCGCGGTTAACATGACAGCATTGTTCAGGGGTTTCTGTGCCCGTCCCGCCATTTTGAAAACGGAGAAGGCCCTGGAGATGAGATTCATGTTTCCCATTTCATGTAAGCATACCTGTGGTGTCTTTACCAAACTGTTTGAGATATCTCAACATAGCACTCATACTCCACTTGTTCCCATAATCCTCTACTTCAGGATCAGGGCACCTGGAATATGATGACACATGCATCACTATTGTACCTAATCCTGCAAGTTTTATTTATTATGTGTAGTGAAGCTCTCTCAAGAAACTAACCAAAATGCTAGGAGCTTAAAAGTATGATCACTTAGGAGAGGTAATCACTTAAAAGAGCTTTTGACAAACAACATTATTTTGATATCATGGGAAAGTTGTTACATTTTGGAGAGGGGTCACATTAAAAAGATTATCAACTACCAAATAAACTCTATTAAGCCCCCTCCCCTCCCGGTTTCTGTACCATGAAGCAACTAAGAATATTGCTACCCCCCCCCCCCCCCCCGGATGGGATGCTAGTCCATTGCAGGGTTATCCCACTACACCTCTGTGCCTCCATATTGAGAACTACAGGACTTGGTATAAGGGACTCAGCAAAGGTTTGACTTGGACTTTATTTGTAGTTAACTGCACATACCTGACAAAATCAGCATTTTTCTTGTTGACACTGTAGTTTGTCAAATGCATACAGACATTCTTGATATTTTTGCCAGACTTGTCATATTTAACAGTGGCAAATCTGGAAATGAATGATTGCAGTACTGCATGTAAGAGCAAACAAATTAAAATAATAATAAACAATCTGTTTTGCAACTCCATCAGATGCTGTATAACTGCAATGATTATATTCTTTTTTTAACGTTTTAAATTCTTTCCACCACAGTGTATATATTTCATATTTACCACTATTTTTACTGGTATAATGGAACTCACAATTGACCAAGCTCCTATCTGGCCTTGTAGCTCAGTGGTAGAGTGTTTGCACAAGAATTGCAGAGTTTAGGGTCTGAATCTTGCAGAGGCCTAAAAAATTTTAATTCAGGCACTAATTGCAATTCCTTCAGTTGCTGGGTAACTGCAATGGTCACATTGACTTTAACTGCTTTTGTAGTGTCTGTAATCTGGAGTCCCCCTTCAGATATCCAAGCCTGCAAATAATTTTCTTCTCTAAGCAAGTCATTTGTCAGTCCATTGACAATATTGACCTGACAAGAAACCAGTCTGGTCAGACAGTTTAGCTCCACATGATGAAAAATGTCTGGTGTTCAAAGCTAAGTATGGAAAGTTCTCCATGTTTCACACAGAGAAAAGATTTTAATTGTGGCAGAACTACCCAGTCCATTCGTCAGGCCTGGCTAAGCATTCACCAAAATGCCAAATGTACCGGGCATTTGTCCAATGACAGGCTGTTATTTGCAGCCTTGGATATCTCTCTACACATAATGATAATACTATGTACATGAATGGTAACTACATGTAGGTGTTCAACTGGAGGTGCCATCTACATGCGTCTAGTCACAGGACTCATCTAGTAAATAACATGCACATGAGGAACAATAATTGTTATTATTATACATTGGTGTCACTAGCTCGATTTTGATTGGCTATAAGCACACAGCTAATTATTGCTTGCTGTTTCTGTTATGTCATACCTACAGACAATGAATTATATATATGTAGAAGTGACGTCATACCTACAGACAATAGTTTTATGCATGCAGAAGTGCGCGCTCTTGTCTTCACAAGTGCAGCTCAGGAATATGCATAATAAAACAATTATTGGATTCGGTTTTCACATGATAGCGATAATTATCAAGGCCTCAGTTTGTGTTATCTGCCTCAGCCGATAACACAAACTTTGACCTTGATAATTATCGCTTTCATGCTCAACCTCATCCAATAATTGTTAATTAGTGGTAAGTACTCACCTTGTCAAGCCCTCTTCATAGAGATAAACCCTCACAGGGTCAAAGCATGTCACACCAACATACAGCCTGAGGTCAAACTTGAATCCTGTGTAAAAACAACAAATTACATCACACATCAATTGACTGGACAAAGGGCATTTACTATATCACTGGCACTGCACAGGTTTAGTCATATTTTTCATTGTTATATAGCTGGAGTTTTTCTAAATACAATGCACACATTGATTGGTTGATTCATGGTCACATGACATCTATCAAACAAACTGTTTCCTGCCAATTGTCCTAAGCAGGCAACATTTGCGAAAACGGGCAACAATTTTGATGTCAGAGGGTAACATTGCACTGTTGCCTGCTAGCGCATGTGATCAGACCGTGACAAAAGGTGGCATGATCACGATGGATTGATTTTTACCTCCAGTGCTCAGCATGTTTTTCAAACTGTGTTGTGTTGTGTATTTTGCGCTGCTATATAACAAATCATGGCTTAATGACTGATCCCTTGGGAAACAGTGAATTTTGTTTCCCTCGGGACCAGTCATTAGGTGTTTATTATGCACTAGAAATTAGAATTCAAGAAAGTTCTAAGCACTGAACAACAGTAAACTACAAAGTCCATAAGTTTATTGAGACTTTCTTCTTGTACATACCATCAACAAGCAAAGGATTGCTGATGTATTTGGACACTAGTAGGTTGTCATCAAGAGGAACTTGGCTTGGCTGCAAAAAGATCAACATTAAATCTGCTCAGCCACACTTTCATTTCTACTAGAGGTGCTTTTCTGGGCTGACTGAAGTTTAGGGAATCTGAATAATGTCATCATGTAATATTAATCATGTCTCGAGTGTGGAACAAAGAAACAATTCTGAGTTCCCAAAACCAAAATTGAACCACAACAACTACATGTAAAGGGGAAATATATCACTAACGTGATTGACAAGATAAATTCCTCTGCCACGCGACGAAGCAACAGGTTTAACAATCCATGGTTTTCTGTCCTTCAGATATGCAGCTGCAATTATAACAGAATGTAATAAATACTTGGTCAGGCAGAAACATAACAAAACATAATTTATGAACTTGGAAAATACTTTGATGTACAACTTAAATCTCGTAACTCAAGTATAGCGATCACTACGGGGGATTTATAAATTGATTTTAGGTAATAAAAAAATTACTGAGAAAGAAACAAAAAGCCATAAAGACGGAATAATGAATGATACAGATCCACAAGGAAGTTGTCAGTACCTCTGCAGGTCTTTGCTTACCCTGCCATGGCTAAGATGCCATTTCCAAATTGATGTTTGTTTGTTTTTTGAAATTGAGGAAATGCATTTTACATGAAAATGAGTTTTCATTTACATGCAAATAATCATTTTCATATGAATGGTTCTGAATCACGCCTTGCTTTGATTAATAAATTGACCCACATGAATAGTACACAACACTAATAACCCTGTTTCCCTCAAACAAAATACAATCAAAATGGTAAAAGACTCAGCTAAAGCTATATATATATATATATATAAACTAATTTATTACCTTAATTACATTAACCTTATGCTACTTAAAAGGCTAACTACTTTAAAAAATTTGAATTGCTAACAACTTAAAATTATATCTACTAGCTACAATCACTTGCAAAAATAGTTGAGACACTCTCCCCCCTCCCTCGTCAATGTTGTCTGAATGTCGGAATTCCATTCAATCCGTAAGCGAAACAACTTTGAAAGTGGTAACGGGGGGTAGAAGGAAACCAAGTCGTTTATTTTTGAAATTCTTAACCTTTTTTAAGGAAAACTCGCTTTTTGGGGAGACTGTTCCAACCATTTTGCAACTGGTTGCAGCTCAGTAAAAATTCCTTTGACTATAATTAGTACATTAAAGAAGTTGGAATGACCTTTACCATGTGCATGTATCAAAATGAAAATAAAATATGCTTACCATGAAACTCATTAAACTCCTCTGGTATTATGTAACTTTCAGGGATAAAATCAAAATGTTTCACACCCTAGAAAACAGACAAAATGGTTAATATATTTGTTGTGATTCAATTGTTTCTTTGGTTTGAAAATTTTAAACCAAAGAAAAATTTAAACTAAAAAAATTAACTACAACATATATAAATGTCTTTTGGCAAATTTTGTTGAGATAAGTCAAGAACTAACACATTCCTATGGGGGGATTGTGAATGACTCGTTGCGTTGCTTTACACTCAGTGCTTATGGCCCTGTCACACTATTGCGTATCGTACTGGCGTATGCCAGCATATGAAAAATATCACTCATTCGCTGGTATACGCTGACATACGCTAGGGGTACGTTAGGTATAGGTTGTATACGTTTCAAGCATGGTTGCGGTCGCATACGGTGGCATACGTTGGTATACGGCAAGGCAGAAAAAAATTTTTAAGCATGCTTAATAATTTTGTGCATATTCGGACATTTGGTTTATACGCTAAGCATACGCTAGGCATACGCTGAATACACAAGAGTTACGCTAGAGGTACTTTACTCATAGGTCAAGTACACTGGTCATTTTGTGCGTATGAAAATTATTTTATGAATTTCCATACGCAACTCATACATTTCTCTCGTACGCAATAGTGTGACAGGGCCTTAAGCTAGCGTATCTGTAGCATGAAGTTACTAAGAGTATTACTATTAACTGCAGTTGTTCCCACTGGATAAGACTCAGGCAGTGCATAACAGGGTTATCCCCCAGCATTATGTCACTGGTTCCCATTTATAAACATGGGCCTGGTTGTTCAAAGGCAGGGTTATATTCTAAATCATGGGTTTGTTAACCCAAGGTTGAAATTGCATTGTTTAGTTTACACAAGGTTAGCATTAACTGCTTTATGAACAACAAACTTAAATGGTGATTAAAACTAAACTGTCACCAGGGGTGAGTTTAGGAGATTTAACCCAAGGTTAGGAGTTAACTGGCTTTTGAAAATAACCGGGCCTGGGCGAAGAGAGACAATATTGAGCAAAGTTTCTTGTCTAAAGAAACAACACAAAATAGCATAGATCAGAATTAACATTCTGGCATATAACATCAGCTCCCAGAATGATCAAGGTTAGTGCAGGTGTAAAAGATACCTTTGAATGCTGCATTCTTTGAATGTTTTTGTACAGTTTGTCCTTCCTAGTAAGTTCATACGACCTGTGATAAATCCATATGAAATCAGTATCCATTATAACATTGTTGCCATATAGCACAAACATTTTTAATTTTTGCTTTTAAAAGAAGTGTTACCTTGGGAAATGATTGATCTTTTGGAAGTCCTGCATTCCTCTTAGTGTATGAGGTTTGATATGTGAGCCAGTCCACATTAAGTTAAAATTTGAACTGTTGGGGTGAACCTGAAAGGCAAACCAAACTGTTTACAAATCACTAACCAGTGATTAAATAAAAACCAATGATAGACCATTTTACTGATATGGCAGCTGCATCGATTTTGTCCCCTGGCATCCCATAATGACCATTGAAATTAAATTTTATTCCTTTAGTAACAATATTATTTTAAATTTCAATATGGCTGCCATATTGGTAAAAAGTCTAATCATAATCACAATCACATTAGTCCTGGGGAAAATATTTAGCGTGAACAAATAATCAGTCAATCACAATCACACTAGCCCTGGGGAAAATTAGTGTGAACAAATAATCGCCTGTTGGTGGCAAAATCATCGAATGCCAGCACAATTTGAGGGGGCTGAAGTGGTTAAAAAATATGCACAATTTATTTTCTTGTTTCAAATGTAGTGAATTGGGAAAGAAAGGATCCCACAGAATGCACTCACTTAAGCAGCTAAGAGAAACAAGGGTCAACACAGACGAGTGGAGGAGCACAGAGAATGGCAAAGAAATAGGCATATGATCTTAGACAGATGTCTGCACTGTTGTGCATGACAGAGCTGCAAAGCTGGAGTTAATTCCCTGGATAATTTTGTAAATCAATGGCAAGAAAGAAATTACTCACCTCACTAAAACAATGGACACCTAGAATGCTTCGCACAAGTTTGCATTCTGTCTTAACAAATTTATAAGTCAAGTGATACTTTTCTGTTGAAAAAGCATATGAAAATTAAAGAAACCTTACAATCTAATCCATACAAAAATTGAAAACCAAGGAATGTGAGGTACTTGGTTGATCAAAGAGTTAAAACTGTTAACTTGAAATTCATTTTTTATACTTATTATGTACAATGTAATAGAGCAGTTTTCAATTGAGTGTCGAAAGTAATTACACAATTGCTTTGGTTTTGCATTGCTATGCTTTGTGATTGGCTAAAAAATCTCGCGCCACTTTCTCGACCAATCAGAAGTAAAACCAAAACCAATTGTGACTTGCTCGCACGCGTTTTCCCACACTTGGTACCGCCGACATGTAATTGCTTCAAGCTGTGATTGGTTCATTGGATTGTTTACGACTGCTGTGATTGGTCAAAGTAATTATACTTTGGTTTTGGTTTTACGACACTCAATTGAAAACTGCTCTAAACTGAAACATAATGATACTTGTGGAATGAATGGGTTAACCTTGATCAGAATGTACAGTGTGTGTACCAGTCCTTAAAAAATGAATAAAGGGGTTACTTTGTAAAGAAACTCTACGATGCTGTGTTGTTGAGGGAGTGAAACATGAAAATTTGTTTTTATCAACTAAGTTGATAAGGTAAATTGGCCATTGTAAAAAAAATAATGTTTTGAGTGTTAATCCTTCATCAGAATGAATTTCAAAACCAGCAAACAGTGTTGACAATTCCGGTCAAAACTTCAGAAATGAATCTAGCCTTTTAAGGTGGCTAAAATTTTCATGGATTGGAAAATCTAGTTTCTCTTACTACCTGCTTCTGCTTTGGATTCTGTTGGCAAAGCCAGCAAAAGAACATGAGGAGAAAAGTGAACCAGGGGGTATTTCTTGTTAGGACCACTCCATTTTATAATGCTGAAAAAGAAGCAAGGGGTATTTGATTAAAAATAATTTCAGTAACAGAAATGGTTATATTCCAATGTGTAAAACATGCTATTTTTAAAAGTTCCTTTACCTCTTAGTTCTTGTGATAAAAAAAAACACACACACACACCAAGTTTGTTTAATGTTGATAGTTATCTTGACCCGACAGGTTGCTGAATTAAGCATGCACTTGTGAACTGGGTAGCATGGCAATATATCATTGTCAAAAGAAGTTTGTTTTTCTACCTTTGAGAGCAAAACCAAGCATAAGATGTTGCAGAGAATGCCCAAAGTTCTTTAATAGCCAAGTTATAGGAAAAACAATATTTAGAAAATCAAAGAACTTTGTGTGTATCCACCATTTTGGTGTACAACACTCTGTCAACTTTGGTACACCAACATGGCAACCAAATTTCCATTAACCAAATGTCATTTGATTAAGCTTTGAGGGAAAATAAACAAGCTTGGGTTCATCTTAAAGTTGGGCCTTGAGAGTGGATAAATATTCTAAGTTCAAAATGAAATGGAAAAGCTAATCAACACAGGGCATTTTTTCTTGTAATTTAAGACACAATGCTAATGAGAAAATTGCACTGCAAGTTACATAATACATGACACATGCTGCAACATTGTCACAACATTATAAAAACTAAAGACAAGACAGGTGTACTGTTCTTGGAACCCATGGTACTCATTTTTCATTGTAAGACAAGCTGCAAGTGCACTGTTTTACAAGATGCAAAAACATTACTTTGTGCCTAGGAGCATTCCATGTACCTCCCAGACCAAATATATGGCCATTGATACAACACAATGCCAGGGAAATGCTATACCATTACGCCAATCATAAATTGTCCACCAACCCCCTTCCCAGCCAATCCTAGGTACTCTCCTTTTCCCTTCATGAAAGAGAGATAAAGGGACCCTGGAAACAAGGTCCATGACAACATGAGAGTTGAAAAGCCATGGTTTGTGTTATGTTGACAAATAGAATTGCCAGGAATTTCTAGCATCTTTAAATCTGTAGTACGCCACTTTACACCAAAGACCAGGATCATATGCCACACAATAGGCCATTTGCACGATGACGTCATTTGACTACTACTACCAGAATCCTTCAGTTTTTTGTTTTGTAGTGCAAATTAGGGCTATTGTTATTTAAACCGCACTGAGATTACAAAATTTAAATAAGAAAGGAAAAATGAAATGAATTCTGGTAGTAGTAGTCAAATGATGTCATCGTGCAAATGGCCTATTTGGAAACCCACCCCCATTTTTGAATGAGTCTACAATGGAAGAATTTTCCTTCTTTTTTAATGTATGCCAGGACATTTGCACAGCATTTGCTGTCCTCGGCATAGGTCATTTGCCAATTTTTTCAAAACATTTTATGCCCGGTTGTTGTCCTGGGGGGAGGACATGAGCACTGCTGGAGTTTACTGATGCATAACTTGCTTAAAAATGGTGTTAATTACCTTGTTTTGTCTTCAAACTCCTCACTGGGTTCCTCCACTTGAGCAGCTATTGGTATTTCAGATTCTTCTCCGCATTCATCATTTTCTGTTACTGCAGAATCAGTGTCAGAATATCCTCCTTGAAACTGTGGTCTGGGCATACTTGACGTCTACAAAACTACTCTCACAAAACT
The DNA here is from genome assembly GCA_022457155.1 of Cladopsammia gracilis. Taxonomy (NCBI): domain Eukaryota; kingdom Metazoa; phylum Cnidaria; class Anthozoa; order Scleractinia; family Dendrophylliidae; genus Cladopsammia; species Cladopsammia gracilis. The sequence goes on from JAJGOT010000573.1 coordinate 292,999, forward strand.
GATTATACAAGAATTCAAGACCTATAATTTCTTAAGTTGCACTTCATTAAGAGTAAAGTTCAAAGAGTAAAACAATTTGTCATATCATGTGGGAAATCCTAAAACTACAGTGATTATAATCATGTGTACACCAATAATGTCTTCGTGATTCCAAAAAAATAACTTGCACAGCCGTTTTTGCTTCTATGGACAGTTTTGCAGCCAGGCAGGCAATGTGTCAACAAATTAATCCGTGATTATCATCAGTCTAAGCTGATCCAATTCTTTCTTAGTCCTTCGGGTAAACCAGCAGCTTTATCTTCTTCCTTTTCCAGTGTCGTCTGTAGTGAAAAATCCAGATTGGAAGAAAACAATTCCAGAAAATTCCAGTGATTGGAGCAAGCAGATCTGATATTTGATTATCTCAGAATTGAACCACTTTTCCCTTATCAATCCAATTAACAGAAATCCATAGCAGCAATAGACGAGTTCAGCTTTTGATTCAGATGACCTGCTAGCTGTGTGTACAAGAGTTCTACTCTAAGCGTCGCGTTTAAATATTGAATTGAGCACAGCTTTTTCGCCGGTTCAAAGTATCCGCCATTTTATGTACATTCCGCGTTGCCATCCAGGTAAGCAAGGGTTGATGGGAAGACAAATGATTGCGTGACCTCGGTGACCTTTCGGTTTCCCACCAAAGACGTCTCCGATTTCCTTCCGGGTGAAGCAAAGGAAAAAAGGTGACATTTGGACGTAGGCTCCATCAATCTTGCTAGGTGAAGGATTATTATTATTATTATTATTATTATTATTATTATTATTATTTAAGAATAAATATCAGCGATATAAAAACATGACGTTTCGGCGACGACATGTCACCATTATCAAATGTAAAATTATTTGTGAAGTCGAAAGTGTGAAAATAAATAAATAAAAGATGCGGAGATGAACGAAAGAATGTGGCTTAATTAACTAAACAGTTTCGCTGGTATGGAGTCTTTTTGAGTGATAAGGAAAAAGTCCGTTTCCTTATCACTCAAAAAGACTCCATACCAGCGAAACTGTTTAGTTAATTAAGCCACATTCTTTCGTTCATCTCCGCATCTTTTATTTATTTATTTTCACACTTTCGACTTCACAAATAATTTTACATTTGATAATGGTGACATGTCGTCGCCGAAACGTCATGTTTTTATATCGCTGATATTTATTCTTAAATGTATATCTAAATCTTTCGTTATTAGAAATTATTATTATTATTATTATTATTATTATTATTATTATTATTATTATTATTATTATTTTGCAATGGAAGAAGAAGGCCGGACGAACAAAGAACTCGATCAATCAAGTACTCAGCCTTCATTTCGAAGATCCTCTTCGTCAATTTTAAGAACTCTTTGCGGATTTTTCGAGAAATCAAAACGCCTGTTTTGTTCCGGAGTGTTTTTGAAAGGGTCGGCGTTCTCCATGGGTTTCTGGAACCCCAGCAAAGGATTCCGCGCCATAATGGCAATAATCGTTTTGCTTGTGGATGTATATTACTTCCTTAATACTGTATTGACTGTTTTCGTGTGCCAATATTTTGAAACGCCCCTAAACTCTTGGCTTTGTCCAGGAGTTTATATCGCGGATACAAATTCAACAGCTGCAACGTTTTCACACATTTTACATGGAATTGACTCGTACAATGTTTTATACATGATTGCAAACTTCGCTACGCTAGTGTCAAACGTGACGTTCATTTGGTGTATGTGGAAATCTTCAGCGACGTTCAGTTTATTGCGTGACTCTGGAGACGGCCTACTCCAGAGCGGGACATTCTATTTGGGCCGAGCTGAACTGTACGATGCTAATTTTTGGCTTCTGTCTTCTTATAGACGTATTTTGGCTCGATTTCAAGTTCTCCACGTTCAATGTACCGTCTGGTATTTATATTGTATATAACATGAACATTATCCCTGTGTGGGCAATCCTAACTAGTTCTTGGGTCTTTGTCATAATAACGAATGCAATGAAAGATTGCGTGACAATGTGCCACGCAGAAATACGAAACGCTGTCGACTGCAGCTTGGAATGAGATCCGAACTTCGCCGTAAGGCCCTGAGAGATAATAGGGAACTTCATCTTCCAAGGTTCAAAACAGCTATGGGCCAGTCAACTTTCGAGTTCGCTGCTGGAAAGGAATGGAACGATCTCCCCAAAGAACTGCGTGCTTGTGAGACACTAAGAATTTTTAAAATAAGAATTTTTAAATTTTTAATAGAGCTAGATAAGGCACAACATAAATGTTCAGTATAGGTAGTTTTGTTAATTCTATTTTTATACCTACTTACATCGATTTTTATGTAGATTATAGGTTTTTTATCACTGTAAATATTTTTGTTAGTTTTTTATTCCATTTTTATTTTCGATTGGTATATACACTGATCACCGGTTTATACCAGCGTTTTTATTTTAAATTCGCTGATCGGTTTTTCAGGATAAATAAAGCATTTATTATTATTATTATTATTATTATTATTATTATTATTATTATTATTATTATTATTATTATTATTATTATTATTATTATTATTATTATTATTATTATTATACCGCTCAAAAACACAAGGGAATCATTGACTGATAATTTGCCACTCCAGAAACTTATGGGAGACTGAGCACTAGTTTTCAGCAATAGGCTTTCTGGAAGACTGGCCCACAGGACACCCATTCCACAACCGCTCCCAGCTGGCCCTTTTCCTCCAGTACGCACAGTACACAAACTGCGGCTTCCAAGTTGGAGAGGTCACTTTTGGTACCAACTTTGCATGGTTTTCAACTCTGATTGCAGTGTGTGGTTTGGGCATGAATGTTCTCTGATTAATAATAGGAAGCTTTTGCAACCACGACGGTGATGGCAACAGCAACAAGAAAGGCACAAAACAACAGAACAATGCTTCTGCACATGCGTTTTACATTTTGGTAAATTTCTGTGCCATTCACTGAAAAAACGTCAAATGATCAGCTGTTCAATAAGGCCAGCTTTGAAAGCAAAGTTCTGCAAGTCCGAGTTTGCGAAAGATTCCAAAATCTTTGAAATACAGGGCAGCACTGAAATGGGTCGATAATTGTCACAGTCAGTTGTTGTTCCTCCTTTGAAAAGTGGCGTTACCCTTGCTGTTTTCCACGCAGATGGAAATTGGCCTGTGGAAAGCGATTCATTAAGAAGATAAGTGAGACTGTGAGAGATGTTAGGTCCGGCCATTTTTAAAGCTTTCACTGAGATTCCGTCAGATCCTGTCGCTTTTGCTTGGTTAAGATCTTTGATAGCTTTTGAGACCTCATTTACATTACGTAAGGTAAATTATGTACTTGTATGTATCCCTTATTATTTTGTATTTAAACACTTAGTTTTTATTTCAGTAGAAAAAGAAGATAAAAACAGCAGAATGGGGAATCGAACCCGGGTCGTATGATCTACTCCATGCATACTATCCACTACACCACCGAGGACTAGCTGCCGAAAATTGTAATCGTGAATTTTTAAGGGATATAAGATAATATGCTGCTAGCCCAGACCATATATAAGAACTAACCCTTTCGATACACTGGAAATACTGGAATCAGTACTTAACCCTAAATACTAAAATCAGTAAAAAACGTTTAAATGCAGAGGACCACTCAACACTACGATAAATAGTGGTAACTTACTTTCCGGATCTCCTTTATAAAGGGATGCGAGTACTAGACGTCACCCAAGGTGCAGATAAACGTTTGAAATGCAAGGCTAGTACAACGGAAATTAATGGCAGGTTTAATGGCCAATATTTCGACTAGTAGAACTAGTCTTCTACAGGGCCAGCGTAGGAGTGAAAATAATATACAACGGCTCTTAAATTAGATAACAAGTACATGATTGGCTAATATAAGATTACATGAAAAATATCTAACTAAGTTGTAACAAGATATAATGACGTATATAATGTTTTCACAAAACAATGGCTAGTAAATCTGATAATAAAATAAAGCATATCATAGTTATCCTAAATACAATCTACTTCAATGTTCATCACGTCTGTTTATGCCTTTAGGTGTTAGTGTTTTGCCTTTTTGAATGAGATAGGCTTCTCTTGCTTTGCGGCGGGAGGTGTTTTTTGTCGGCAATAGTTCCAGAGGAACGAGTTTCATATCTGCAATGGAGTGACCTGGTAGGGTGAAGTGGGTAGGAACTGCAGCAGATGAATTTGCGTGACTTGTGTTATTAGTGGCTTGTCTATGTTCAGTAAATCGTTCGCGAAGTGTGCGTTTAGTTTCCCCAATATATTGCTTGTTACATTTTTTGCATTAAATCATATAAATCAAGTTTTTAGAGTTGCATGTTATATGCTGTTTTATTTGTTGTTGTTTTTTTTATTTGTTTTATTCGCTCTCCTAACCTCCGTGACTTACTTGTACGTGCTAAACTTATAAATTCTTCTACGTTGACTCTGGCTTCTCCCGGAACGTTCCGCTGCGAATCAAAACACGGCTGTCTGACCTGTCCACAGATCGAAAATGGTAAATCGTCATACACTTTCACCTCTACAAATGAAACCAGGCAAATAAAACAGCATATAACCTGCAACTCTAAAAACTTGATTTATATGATTGAATGCAAAAAATGTAACAAGCAATATATTGGGGAAACTAAACCGGGGGTGGAAGCGGAATAATGAATAATGAATAACAGCTTAGAAAAGAAAATGAATAAGGAATATTTAGGGTTTGATTGTGAATAAAGAATAATGAATATAACGTTAAATAATTTTTGTTTTATTAACAGAAAGGAATCGCATAGAGAATTCATTTGATATTGAGATCACGCTCGAAGTTTGAGATAGTTTAACTTAAATCCATAAAGAAAAACAATTTCCTGAAATTCTTTTGATGTAATACTTAGTTTGAGTTCATGTCACTGATTGCTTGTGAATGGCTGCTACAATTTATCGTGCCTTTGACGACCCATGATAGAGTGGTGATTTGGATTTACTTCAAGCACATGCACAGGCCAATGTTTTAATCCAGTCACTTCGTAATGAACGCAAGGAGGAGCATTGGAACAAGTTTTACCAGGCAGCGGTATCTATTTCAGAGAAACATGGTGTTGCAATATCCAAACCCATACTTGCTGGCCGGCAATCGCATCGAGAAAATGTTCCGTCTGATTCAGTGAGTGAGTACTACAAACGAGCAATGTACTATCTATTCTTAGATCATTTGATATCAGAACTGGATTTTCGCATTATCAAATCAATTTCATGCACTCTCGCTAGACTAAGACAGTACACTAAATTTACTTACATCTGGCTTTGCAAATCAAAAGAACTTTTACCACGAATGACGGGCTTCCTCCGACATGCGAAATCTATGTATGATATAGAAACAAGGTAGCATTTTTCAAAGAAAAAATGGTCAATTCTTGATGCTTTTTTAAAATGATTTCTTTCACAGCACAGCATTCATCGCTTCATCTTTAGCTCCGGCTTAATAAAAAAGAAAGAAATACAAAAAAAATCTTTTTGCCGGAAAATGTTGGTAGTTGGATTCCAGCCGAGGTAAGCGTCAAAGAAATTTTTGAATACATATGTTCCAGACATACCAGATGATATCCGTCAATAACAGGAAAACGAATCTGAGGTGATAATCTCGTTGGGAGAAAGTGCAAGATCATCCTCCAACCACCATTGCTGAGACACTTCCTCATTGCCGCCCACAAGAGTTGCCAAATATTTCAAGGGTCTTCACAATGCTCCTTACCCTGCCAATCACCACGGCCACCGGTCAACAATAAAAGAAGATCGCCTTAGTGGATGTCCCCGGATCCCTGTCGAAGTTCGCGCTCGTTGCAGCTTGCCTGCCAGGATTCAAGCAGGCCTGGTTAGGCCTACAACTAGTAAAACAAATCACTACACCCCCGGTAATTAAACTGAATATGACGTTGACGGTTTTAAATCATATTTTAAAGGAAGTGACGAGATATCTTCTATTTCACAAGCAATGCAAGTTAGAAGCTGTCCAAGTTGTAATAAGCTTTATTTTCAACACATCAAAAAGGTCAAGTTAGTAAATTATTTAACTTGTTGGCAAAAAAGAAGGTTTAGATGTTCAAATATTAAAAATCTACGTACACTACGTATTAATTACTACGTAATCTACGTATTAAAAATCTACGTATTTATCGAGGTAAATCAATATTTTATGTTTACAGCTTCGGTCCTCGTTACTTTACACACAGTCCGCGTCTTATACCGAGTCCATGATTCTCAGTCCTCGTTTTATCCCTAGTTCGTTATACCCAGTCCGTAGTCCGCAGTCCGTAGTCCACGTTTTATACCCTAGTCCATGTTTTATACCCAGTCCGTAGTCCGTAGTCCGTAGTCCGCAGTCCGCAGTCCGTGTTTTATACTGACCGCTTCGATTTCCGGATTTCCGGTAGATGAAAAAATATTACCATCTTCCAAATCACTTGTAAAAACATGAACATCAAGCGATTTATTAGCTTCGAACCGAAGGAAAGTGTAAAACGATCATATGATTTGACCAAACTCATAAAAAGAAGCTGCAATTAAACTAAATATAATATTTCCTTCGACTGTAAAAACCAAAACAGAATCTACGCGATCGAAGCGAATTTCAACAACGTTTTGTCGCCGATTTTGACCAAAATTCAACGATCATAAATTCCTACAAAACGTAGGGACTTAAGGGGACCTTGTACTGCATTTAAAAGAGTCACTCTCCGGGTACTATCAGGCGTAATTATATGCTAAAGTCCCCAGGATTAAAAACGAAACACAGCAAAACAGATCAAGGGTTAAAACACAACAAAGAAACGAAGCGGATCACTGGAAACAAAGACAAAAATATTGCGATACATATGCAAAGAGGCTCGGATCAAATGATATCTAAGTAAACTTTAATGCACATAGAAACCAAATAACGATTTGATTCACCTTTTATCGCGTTGGAAACGAAGAAAACGTCTCGCGAAGATTAGTAAAATTTTACCTCGTGCTCAATAATTACGCGCTAGGCGTCATGGGATACCTGAAAAATCCTCCTTTGTCAGGCACGTCCTCAACTTTTTCACTCGCCCCCACTATCTGAGAGCCTGGAACAGGCTAGGCACGTCCAAGTCCCTGAAAGTTTGGTTTGTGATCCACTGGTTTTTGTTTGCTATAACTGTTTGCTGTCTCTTATGTCGCATACATTGTATCTTTTTTTGAGAATGCCAGAGATTGGTTTGGATTCAATAGGGCTAAGCTAGAGCTAGAGCTAAGCACACACGTCAACAAGCCAAGCACGCGCACAACTTGCGCGCGCACCTGCATTAACCTGAATAGAAGCAATATAGAAATTAAATAGGGGCGCTAGGATGATATAAAGGATCTAAAATAACAAAATAACAAAGGATACGGCGGTGTTTCTCAATTCTGGATTGACCGTCTACCAAAAAATCTCAAATTTTACTGCACCAACACGAAATTAGGATTGCGATTATTACTAGCAGTTATAATATAGAGGGCAAAATTACTGAATGCTGATTGGCTGACGAAGAGGGCATTTTTTTTCTTAATTGAGGGCAAAATTACTCGCTCCTGATTGGTCGAGCATCAAAATTTCTCACTCGTGATTGGTTGAACGCTTCGTTCTCGTTGCATTCAGTTGGCTTGGCGGGATTTTAAAGAAAATTTACAAACGGAGCGCTCGCATCAGTTTCGCCGGAGATTTTGTTATAAAAAAAGGAATGAAATCGGAAGATACCTAAGAAATTCAAAGGGGACAGACCTCAAATAAATGTGGCTACTAAATATATCTGAATTTCGTAACTGTTCATCAGTAGGATGCCCAAAATGCGTGCAATTCCACAATTGGTTTCGGCTTCATTAAATCCTATACCAATTGCAGAACATTTTAGGAGGAACCACCCACAGTGTGAGCACAGTTACTGACAATATATATTAGTAAGGAAAACAACGCAAAATAAATGTAGTACGTTAAATAACGAACTAAGCACACACGTCAACTAAATAAGCTAAGCACGCGCACAACTTCAGGAAAATTGCGCGCGCGCACCTGCATTAACCTGAATAGAAGCAATATAGAAATTAAATAGGGGCGCTAGGATGATATAAAGGATCTAAAATAACAAAGGATACGGTGGTGTTTCTCAATTCTGGATTGCTAGTCTAATTTCCCGTAGTGTAGTGCCATACTTCTCAATGATAGCACCGTGGCGTTTGAAGAATTTAGTAAATGTTACGAAGGAGCGTAGATTTGAACCCTTGGTGAAGGAGACGTGATGAAAGTCGGTGAAGTCTATCCATAAAATCCATCTTCGATGTGCAAATTCTAGCATATCTTACCAATTGAGATTGGCGGGAATGTTGCTGTCCATATGAGGGAAATTGACAATCGGAAATGAGAAGTCATCCCTCTTGTCGTAGACGCTGAGATGGAAAGGTATGTTGCTGTCGCCATTCTTGATTCTCGTGTCCAGATAACACATCTCATTTGATGTTAAGGTAGTGTCCTTTAGTTCCAGGTCCGACGGGTAAATGTCGCTGATGTAATTTCCAAAATGTTCATTGTTGACGCTCAATAAATCGTCGATATAACGAAAGGTGTTGCTAAATTGGACGGCTTTGGTCATATCTTGCTTCATTGTTCTGATCATGAAGTCATACTCGAAGGTGTGTAGGAACAGATCAGCCAACAAAGGTGCGCTGTTAGTGCCCATTGGTATGCCAATAATTTGCCGAAAAACTGAGTTTCCGAAGCGGACGTAGATATTGTCGATAAGAAAGTCAATAGCGAGGAATAGAAAGGAATTCTACAGGTGAATTACAGCATTTTACGCCAAACAGGAAGCGATGTAATATATCAAACACGAGGAACAGTGTTTCATCAGATTTCCAAACATCGAGAAGTGGATTGGAAAAACGAGGCGCAGCCGAGTTTTTTTAAACCACTTCAAGGTGTTTGGAAATCTGATGAAACATTGTTTCGAGTGTTTGATATAGCTTCTCAAACTCATCGTTAAATGCGGAGAAAACGAAGGAATAAAATCGCCAAAATCTATGCAAATTAAGAAATAGCCTGCACAACAGGCGTTATTGGGGGCGCTCAAGCGGGTTTTGGGGCTCGCGCTTCGCGCTCGTGTCTCGCGCTACGCGCTCGCGCCCCAAAACCCGCTTGAGCGCCCCCAATCACGCCTGTTGTGCAGGCTAATAGGCCATTTGCACGATGACGTCATATAACTACAACTACCACAATCCTTCAGTTTTTTGTTTTGTAGTGCAAATTAGGGCCATTGTTATTTAAACCTCACTGGGATTACAAAATTTAAATAAGAAAGGAAAAACGAAATGAATTCTGGTAGTTGTAGTTAAATGACGCCATCGTGCAAATGGCCTATTAAGCCCGGTTTCCATATGATCGCTACGATCGCTGCGATCGCTGCGATCGCTGAAAAAAAAGTTCAGCGATCGTAGCGATCATATGGAAACCACTCTCCAGCGATCGCAGCGACAACGATCGCTGCGATCGCTGTGATTCTATCTCAGCGATCGTAGCGATCGTAGCGATCATATGGAAACCACTCTCCAGCGATCGCAGCGATCGCAGCGATCGCAGCGACAGCAAAAATACCAAGATGCACTGCGTACGCCCACTCAAAGGGTGCGATTTGGCCCTTTTTATGGAAGAAGTGCAAAGATACGACTGTCTTTGTATCAAATTTTGAAAACAATTCACAGCCGCTGTGTTGAATTTCAAGAATGAGGCGAAACGATATTGTCAGACCCAGGTCCCCTCGATCTTCATTCACTTTCTCAGCGATCGTAGCGATCGCAGCGATCATATGGAAACCATCAATCGCTGCGATCGCTGAACTATTTTTTTCAGAGATCGCAGCGATCGCAACGATCGTAGCGATCGTAGCGATCGTAGCGATCATATGGAAACCGGGCTTTAAGAAACGATTTCAAAACCTCCTTCACGGTAGTGATTTCCTTTGTGTTCTCGTCATGAATTATTAATGAGTTTGAGAATATTTGTGTCAAATCTTGGATTAACTAGGCGCCTGCAGGCCAGTTTGCGACGTTGAAGACCTAGAAGAAATTCATTCATGGCGACAAAAGCCGGTTTTAAAGTTCCATCACTTCATTGAAAAAAATAAGGATTTCTGCGGACCTAAAGAAAAGAACTTTGACATATTTTGCTGAACGGGAAAATATACGTTTAACAGGAGACAGATAAGGCTAAAAGACGTGAAAGAAAGCAATTAAATCGCCAAACGTGCAAGCAAGTTTGAACTCTCGCCATTTGTTGTTGTTATCAAAGCGGCAAAAACTTCAAAACACAGGTACGCTTAAATAAAACTTGCTTTGTTTTCGTCGTAAAGTGGCTATATGTTTTCTATATGTACATATTAAACAGCCAAATGTATCTTTGACCGAATAGAAATTTATTTAACCACAGTGAGTTGAAAAGTTTTTCTTGTCAGTTTGCGAGAGAGTATTTTCACTTCGGTTGTTTTCAAGTCTGAGTGACTCTTAAAAAGTCTGAAAGGTTTCCCTATAATTTTGCCCTCTATATTATAAACAATTAATCGCATGTTCCCTCGTAAAATTAAGGATTAATATCACTTGTGTTTTCAGAAGCTGTAGAAATTGCCCTCGTTGCGATATTAATCCTTAATTTTACTCGGGCCCATGCGATTATATACTAATCACAGATTATGGAGACGCGTTCGAAGGAATTTCCGGCGGAAATGAGCCCCTGAAAAAAAAAAACAATAGAGCATTTTCACATGACGTCATAAAAATTAAAAAATCTAAAGTATACATCCTACAAAGCTGTTTCTAACATGGTATGTGGATACCAGTGTTATAATCTTCCACAAAAAGTTTCAGGTTTTAACGATGTTTCGTTTTCGATTTATAAAGGTTGTAAATGTGTCACGCAATTCGTCACGCTATTTCAGATAAGTTGGAAAATAAACAAAATGGAACTAGTTGAAAGTTATTAATGAATTATAGATGCTTAAAATCCCATTTCATGCCTCTTATAGTGAATACAATATTTTGTGATGAGATTGTTGGTGTTATTAAGACTTTCAAGTCTTTAAATTTTTGGCCGCCATCTTGGTGTTCCTAAGTGGAACACCAAGATGGCCGCTCCATACATTTCTTACTAAAATTTTCTATACTCATTCGCCTATAACTCTTGAATGAAATGCTCTTGCGCTTCAAAATTTGGCCCAGATATGTAGTTTTAAACTCTCTACAATTCCATAAACATTTTAGAATCGAAAACTGCTTCTGAATTTTGATATGACGTCAGTGAAAAACGCTCTATACTGGCGGCCATTTGCATTGGAAGACCGTCCACAAAGGAGGATTTTTCAGGTATCCCATGACACCTAGCGCGTAATTATCGATGTGTCAAATTTCCAGCGATGGCGAGTACCCGTGGTGAAATTTACTGATCTTCGCGAGACTTTTTCTTTGTTTCCAACGCGACAAAAGGTGAATCAAATCGTTATTTGGTTTCTATGTACATTAAAGTTTACTTAGATATCATTTCTTCGGAGCCTGTTTGCCTGTGTATGGCAATATTTTTGTCTTTGTTTCGAGTGGCATGCATGGCTGATCTGCTTCGTTTCTTTGATGTGTTTTAACCCTTGATCTGTTTTGCCGTCTTTCGTTTTTAATCCTGGGGACTTTAGCATAAAATTACGCCTGATAGTGCCCGGAGAGTGACTCTTTTAAATGCAGTACAAGGTCCCCTAAAGTCCCCACGTTTTGTTGGAATTTATGACCGTTGAATTTTGGTCAAAATCGACGCCAAAACGTTGTTGTAGATTCTTTGTCTTGGTTTTTACAGTCGAAGGAAATATCGTATTTACAGTATTTAGTGCAATTGCAGCTTCCTTTTATGAGTTTGGTCAAATCATATGATCGTTTGACAATTTCCTTTGGTTCGAAGCTAACAAATCGCTTCATGTTCATGTTTTATGGAGCATTTTTATCATCATTTTTTCATCATCATCATTTTATTTCAATAATTTAAATTTAACAAATTAGAGAAATATACAATCCGCATATATATGGCGCGTTATTAGTGTCAAAATTAAATATACAAACGTTTTTCAGATTGAATTTCGAAACGAGTCTTTTTGTTTACAATAACTTTCTAATTGCAGCCCTTGTTGCATGCTTAATTGCGAATTAAGTTTATCTTGACATTTCCTTCTAAAATTTACATCTTTTTGCGTGTTTGAAGAGGTGAATAGAGTATTACTACATTTAAAATTACTTGTAAAATGTTTGTTTCTGCTATTTGCGAACCACCTCACGATAGTCGCTTTGCACGCAAATTTTTGTTGTATAGATCTAAACTCCTTGTACACATTTTCGAAATAAACCCCTCTTTGCAACGCCGTACGTCTTCTTCCGATGCGATCGAAATCACGCTGAATTTGCTGATTTCCGGTTTATCAGCATATGGAATTACTTTCGAAAAAAGTCTTCGTCGACAAATTTTCTGCGAAAAATCAACCAGGCTCAAATTTTCTGCGAAAAATCGACCACGCTCAAATTTTCTTCGAAAAATCAACCAGGCGTTTCAATGTCGTGAAAGCCACGTGATCCATCCCAATGCAATATGGTGTAATAAAGAGTGACAGGCCTACACGACTCCCTCGCGAGTGTTTTAGCCATTTTATTATTTAAGATCGCAAAATGATGCTTCATGTATTTGTAGCGGGTATATGGAGAATTCGAGGTGACTGAATTAAAAGCCTTCTAAACTCGCAAAATGATACGGACTATAGTCTCGAGGTCATTTGTGTTTTTAAGCTGTCTGCTAGTTTTGCTTCAGGCAATTCCACAACTTACCTCCGAAAATGGAAAACGAATTAAGATAAATACTCAGTCTTGATTTATTAACATATAAATTCCCAGCATTTTACAAGTGATATGGAAGATGGCAATATTTTTTCATCTACCGGAAATCCGGAAATCGAAGTCTAAAACTGTCATCGATGCCTTTCAATTTGTCCGTGTTCAGAAATAGACAAAGTCGCCGCTCTCTTTACTTTTGGGGGAAGCAAACGTGTACTAAATACCGTTAGGAACGTACAACAAGCCAGATTGGACGATGTGATATATCTTTGCCTGCTAAAATCTACGCAGTGGACGATGCGCTCGCTTCGTGAACTCCCTGGCAAATGACTGGTCACGCAATTTTCAGTTGATAAATATAGTTCATTCGCGTTGCATCATGGGTTGTTACCTGAAAAAATCCTCCTTCACCGTGGAAAAATCTCAAATTTTATTGCACATAAACCACAGGACAACCAACACGAACTTCGAACGCGATTATTTTTTTGGCAATGGAAGAAGAAGGCTGGAAGAACGAAGAATTCGATCAATTACCCTCGTCGGGTAAGTCAAGTTCTTTGGCAGTTGTCAGAACCCCTTGCAGATTTTTCGAGAGATCAAAACGCCTATTTTGTTCCGGCGTGTTTTTGAAGGGGTCGGCGTTCGCCGTGGGGTTCTGGAACCCCAGGAAAGGACCCCGCGCCATAATGGCAATGATCGTTTTGCTTGTGGAGATATGTCACATCTTTGATGCTGTATATTATGCTTTCGTGTGCCGTCATGTTGAAACGCCCCTAAACTCTTGGTTTTGTGGAAATATCACGGCTACAAATTCAACAGCTGCAATTTTACATGGAATCGAGTTGTACAGTGTTTTATACTTGGTCTCAACCTTCGCTATGCTAATGTCAAACGCGGCGTTCTTTTGGTGTATGTGGAAACTACAACGACGGACAGTTTATTACGTGACCCTGGAGATGGCCTACTCCAGAGCAAGCCGTTCTATTTGGGCCAAGATAAATTGTACGATGCTAATTTTTGGCTTCTGTCTTCTTACGAGCATTTTTTGGTTCGATTTCATGTTCAAGAGACCGTTTTATGCTTATATTGCAATTTCCTCGTTTATTATACCTCAGTGGGCCATTCTGATTAGTTCCTGGGTCTTTGTGATAATATCCAATGCAATGAAAGATTGCGTGACAACGTGTCACGCAGAAATACGAAACGCTGTTGACTGCAGCTTGGATGACGTCATACGCATTCATAAACGTCTTTGCAAACAGATGTCAAGCACTTCTGAGTCCCTGAAGGTTTGGTTTGTGATCCATTGGTTCTTGCTTGCTATAACAGCTGTCATTTATGTCGCAAACATTGTATCTTTTTTTGAGAATGCCAGAGATTGGTTCGACCTTTATGGGGATATCTTTGTAAGTAACCTGTGTGGAGCCATTATATACCTTTATGTATTTGTCTACCCAAGCTACTGTGCTGCATCTGTCACAACACAATGCAATCAAATGCTGAAGGAACTAAACATGACCACAGATGAAGACTGGCCTACAGGACACCCATTCCACAACCGCTCCCAGCTGGCCCTTTTCCTCCAGTATGCACAGTACACCAACTGCGGCTTCCAAGTTGGAGAGGTCACTTTTGGTACCAACTTTGCATGGTTTTCAACTCTGATTGCAATGTGTGGTTTGGGTGTGAAAGTTCTCTGATTACCAGTAAATATTATTGGTTTGTGGAGAACATATATTAACACATGACGGTCAATTTCCTTTCTCTGTTTGAAATGGAAACCCATCCTTATGAATTCAGCTTCTGGACAATTCAGTCACATTAGACAAATTAAACAAATCAGAACAACTGCAAAGTAGTTTAAAGGAGTGCAAATTCTTTTTTGAAGTGAGTTTTACCTGACATTGCTGTCATAGTTGTTAATAGGCAGCTTTAGCAACAACGACAGCAATGCTAAAGAAAACGTCATTGAAAAAAAAGAATTTGCGCTCATTTAAACTACTATGAAATTGTTCCAAATTGTTTAGTGTGACTGAATTGTCCAGGAGCTGAATTGGTACGGACAGTTTTCATGTTCAAATAGAGCAAGGAAAATTGATTTGACGTTGTTTTGCAGGGAACGGCAAAGAAATGTATCAAATGTAAAATGCACGTGCAAAGGCATTGTTTTCACTCATTGAACCTAGGCCTATTGTTTTGTTCCACTCTCGCTGCTGTTGCTGTCGTGGCTGAGCTCTAAAGCTCCCTAGCTAATATCAATTTAGAAGTCACTGTGAGAATGGCAAATGCTGTTAGTTAGCAGAAAGAGAGTTACTGGTATGCATGATGAGGGTTGGAACTAAGAAAGTCTCAATCTTACAAAGTAACAATTCCTTTATGCTTAGTTGGAACTAGACAGATCCAGTTCAGGGTAGAGGATTCACATGGAGCGAATTCATTGTTATACTCAAATGTGATGTGAAAGAAAGACCCAAAAGATTCCAAAACCATAATGGTTGTGGTTCAGATAAAAAAGAAATAACTGAGAAATTCAAGTGGTAGATCCCGAACCCCCCCCCCCCCCATGTCACAAAAAACAAGGATGAAGGGCCAAAAAAAAATTCAGTCTCTCTTCCCCCCCCCCCCCTCCCCTTGTAATGGAGTTAATGGATCCATAGCTGCAGAAAAAATACTTGATTCCTCGCTTTGGGGTGAGATTGGCTGAATTCATTATTATACTCAAATGTGATGTGAAAGAAAGACCCAAAAGATTCCAAAACCATAATGCTTGTGGTTCAGATAAAAAAAAAATAACTGAGAAATTCAAGTTCAAGTGGTAGATCCAGGGGACCCCCCCCCCCACCCCCCGTATCACCAAAAAACAAGGATGAAGGGCCAAAAAAAAATTCAGTCTCTCTCTCTCTATATATCAAACTTCACATATTAAATACTTTAAAGAAACTAAATACATAATAACAGATTGTGCTAAACAATTATATAGGCTGTCCTAAAATTGTATTACCCCAGTTCCCAGGGAGGGATGAGTGGGTAAATAAAAAACAAGGTAAAACTGGTGATGTTGCTTGTGCTATGATAAATGCGAAATGTGAACTTATTATTAGCATGTATTGTGGTAAATATTAATCTATAGCTGTAGTAAAATTATACTAGCCTAAGTACTGTCCATGTAAATGAATGGTGATTTTGCAATTAAAAGAACTTAAGGTAAGTGTCAAAATATTACAAGCATGTGTTTACTTATAGTCGTGCACCCCACACCTGAGCCCCAGTTCCCAGAACTGCATCAGTCTGACTGACCGATGCATACCATTTCACCTCTATTAAATCTCTTAAGTCTCTTACCATTATATTTACAATTCATTTTTCAGTCTGTTTTTTCCCTTTGTTATAAGACTGAAACCAAGAGAAATGGTCAAATGGTAAGAGATATTTTGGTTGGTTCGTCCCAACCAGAATCGCAGGACAACCTCTGAAGGTTGTCCACTAGTTCCAACCAAAATTTCCAGAAAATCAACTGTACCATAATTATGCTTTCCAATCGAAAATACTGGTTTTCTTGGCTAAATGGTAAGCACCCCAAGTTGCAAAAAAAGTTACTTTGTGCCAGAGTGCATGTACCAGCTCCCACACCTAAGATATGGCAACTGACACCAGGCAAAAAAAAAATGCCAGAGAAATGCTACACCATTACGCCAATCATAAATTGTCCACCAACCCCCTTTCCAGCTAATCCCAGGCTCTCTCCTTTTTCTGTCATGAAAGAGAGACGAAGCGACCCTGGGAACAAGGTTCTTAAAACTTCCAATAATAGCCCATTTCTGAGTTGCTCTTAGCCCCAGGGGAGGGGTGGGGAAGGCAAATTTTTGGGGGGTGTGCCGCTGGGACTCTGAGACCCTTAACCTATACTAGACCATTTTAGCTGCATTTTGCAACCCTATTCTAGACTAAACACTGAAAAACCCTACCCTATCCTAGACCTATTCCACACTCTCTATTTCCAGAAACTCGTTCACTATCACAGTCTAAGATGCAATTTGCCAGTAAACCTTGTCTAGATTAAATTCTTCACGCAACTGATCAGTTTCACAGAAAATGATACCCTATTCTAGACCAAAAATCTCTGATTACTATATCCTATCCCAGACTAAACTGCCTGAAAACCATACCCTTCACAGCAGCACATACCTATATTGCTCATATATAGGAGTACTCCCACCCCCCGCCACGGGCTCTTATCAAACATAACTGGCTCTTATCACGGGCTCTTATCAAACATAACTGACAAACTGATAATTACAAATTTATAGGTCTTTCGTATATCCTACGTATCGTTTACAGCATTTTTGCAGTTTTCAGTTCCTTTTCAAACCAAGGCCAAGTGCAAAACCATTCATGTAGATATAAGTTTTATTTGCATGCTTTACCCCAGGATGGTAAGTGTAAAGTTTGTCGCTGTTTATTTACCCCCGTTTCCTCGGCCAGTTGGAAAATAGGGACTGGACCCTGGACTGGACTCTGGACTGGACCCTGGACTGGACTCTGGACTGGACTCTGGACTGGACTATGGAAAAGAAGGACTAGACTATCAATCAATCAATCTTTATTAAACAAATACATTATTTTCAAAATTGTAGGCACATGGACTGTACTCTGGACTCCCTGGACTGCACTCTGGGACTGGACTAACTTTAATTTACCCGAACACTCCTCTACGATAGCACCTAGCTTGTGCGATATCAATTCAGCCTGCCGGTGAGTGAAAGACGCTTTGTTTTAGGGCTTGAAAAGTGTTGACAGATTCAAACCACAGAAGAACGAGTTACAGTACCTTGTATGTGAAAAAGATAATTAAATGAAATGGGGAAAACATCCGACAGTAGTATGATTTATAGAACAATTGGATGTCGACGTTCCAACATTTTTACTTTTAAATTCATCTGTAGATTGGCCATGTCCGCGTGATTGAGGCACGCGCGAGAAAACTTTCGGTGTCTGGCATGCCATTGTCAGTAAAATCGATAGATCCACGTGTACATACGCTAGTGTTGTCAGTTGAAGATCATCAGTCAACTCTGCTGACAAATTCCTGGTGGAGAAAACTCCAGGCAGAAAATGTGGGAAACATGTAAAATTAGAAGCCTTTCTTGGCCATTGTTTTGGGTTTCACAATTGGATGAAATCAGTCTTGTAGCACAAAAGAAACATAATTTTAAAATAAAGTTCCAGTACATTTTAGTTAAAAAAAAATATGTCCATAGGTTTTTGCATTCTCAATTGAAAAAAAATTAAGCGATCTTATGTGGGGAAAGCGAAATGCCGCGGAACAATAGAGCATTGCCTACTTCTTACATGCATTGTTACTTAAACTAGGAGTAATCGGAGATTAGGGTAGTGCGTTCGGCGGTTGAAAGGGGGGATTTTGTTTTTTGGTTATTGGGATAGATGAATATGTCTATGGCATATTGTCAAATTAAGGGTTATTGTGTACAGTGAAACCTGTATTTACTCAGTGTATGAAGACGGTAGGGAAACTTTGGTAGCAGAAAAACAAATTACATGTAAATCCTTTGAAGTTTGTTGTAGTTGTCGGTAAAGAAAAGTGCTTGGCGGTCCCTTGGGAAAAGTGGAAAAAGTGCACCAAATTTGCATATGTCAAAGGGTGTGGACAAAACCTGGGCCCAGGCCCATGGGCTAGCCCATGGGCCACCCTATGGGCTACCCTATGGGCTACCCTAAAAATTAAAAATATAAATAAAAATAAAATAATAATAATGCAAATAATAATAATAATAATAATAATAATAATAATGATGATGATTTACAATAAAATCAATAATTTTAATGTTGTAATTTTAATTTTTGTGGTTGACGGTTGCAATAATATTTAATAAGTTAATTATTTTTGTTAATTATTAATAAATTTAAGAAAATTTATAACATTTTTTGGTGTCTTGATTTTAACAATCATAATAAACAAAGGAGAAAACAGTGCGCGTTCTGCGAGATCTCTCCCCCTCCCCCCCCCCCCCCAGACCGCGCTCTGCGATTTTTTCGCACTATATTCCACTAGCTGAGGGTGAAAAGGGGGGATCTAGATCACATCTCACCTTTTACGGAAAACAAAACGTTGTTGTTTAATTGTATCTCACAGCAATGAAGATGGGTAACATGAAATGACTGACTGTTTTTAGATACCGTACCACATATGGCGCTTGTACGTGCTCAATCGATCTGTCACGTTCTGTTTTTTGTCTATGGTACCATGCCCCTTGGTACCATGCATCATTTATGGCAAGAAATATCGCAACCACCCTAGTACTGACCCAAATTTATTGCAGGAACGTCCTCAGTATCTTCGTTTCCTCCGTTAAACTCAGAGACAACAATCAAGATTGTTAAAAATGACTGTACAACCGTTTACAGATATCGTACCACATACAGCGCTTGTACGCCGGCTCAATCGATCTGACAACAGGCATACCGGGGGTTCCAATATTGTGTTACTTTGGTCGGCCGCTTATTACAAACCTTACAAATGAGAACTGCGAATTAAGTACGAAAACTGTGATTTTTTTTCGAAGCCATAAATTCTCGGATATTTTTGCGATAAACTGATGTAGATTTTTAATATTTCAAAAAAACTTGGCAAAAATGCTCGTCAGACATTTGTAATGCACTCCCGGAAGGTTACCGTAGACCTTTATCGGTTAAATTTGCCTGGCAAAAGATTTACCGATTTGTGTTACAACAATGTGCGCGATTCGAAAAACGTTCTAGGAATTTTCGTACGGGCCAAATTTCGTGGCAATATTTAATCAATCCATTCAGAAAGAGGAGACAATTGCAAAAAAGAGCTGTCGCTTTTTTTGCTTATAAAGTTTTATGAACATTGCACGCCTTTGCAACACCAAATGCCATCATCTTGGATACCGCCGTAGCCTACTGAGCAATTATCTCCAGTATTTAATTTCTATTGACTTGGTACTCCTGGTGAGTCCCCATAGAATTTCACGCTAATTTGTAACCTAAATGTCCGCCTTATTGAACGCGAAGACTGGTACCGTTAATTCAATTAAGCTAATGCTGACAGTCAAACTTGCCAGTTTGAAGGGCTTTACGCGCCTTCCAAGACCTAGTGTTTTTCTTTTTTTTTTACATTTTGTTAGCTGTAAAGTGATGTGAAAAAATATGCGGAGAGCTGCAATTCACAGACACTTAATTTTCGAGAACCAACCTTGTTGCCAGGGTCTCTCTTCTCGCCCCTCTTTCATTCCCGGGGGGGGGGGGGGGGGGAGCGAGAAGAAGAGAGACGTGGGAACAAGGTTGTTCAAGAACTTGTGGGAAACCACGCACACGATTTTAGGCAACCCTTCGGCAAAGCTATCAAAGATTTCGATCGATCAAATTGTACAATACAATTTGTTGTGTGCCAAATTTCACTGGTCAGAGGAATTTACAAAAATGTTTACAACTGATCGAAAAATCGACTGATCAACCGAAAAAAATCCCAACTAACTGTTTAAACTTGTTAATAGCTTCACACTAGCAAGTTAAAAAATGGAGCGATGGCAGGACACGGCGGTGACAAAAAAAGTTCACATTTTTTTTAAATTTATAATAGTTGTTGTTGATAATTAACTTATTAAAAATTATTACCACCGTCCACCACAAAAATTAAAATTAAAATTATTGATTTTATATTATTCTGTTATATTATTTTTATTTTTAGGGTAGCCCATAGGGTAGCCCATAGGGTAGCCCATAGGGTGGCCCATGGGCTAGCCCATGGGCCTGGGCCCAGGTTTTGTCCACACCCTATGTCAAAACGGTAATCACGCTGGCGAAGCTGATTTCCCTTTCGTAAACGGTCGATGCCATTTTTAACGGTCGATGCCATTATTAGCAAACGGTCGATGCCATTTTTAACGGTCGATGCCATCATTAGCATTCATTAGTAACCAAGCCTTCTTGTAATGGTCGATGCTATTTACTTGGGCGTAGCGACCAAGTATTAAAATGCAGTTTGGTCGTCCACAAATGTGCAGTATTGCGCAACTCTGGGGATGGCGGATTGTTCAAACCTTCACCGCGATCACACGTCCGAGGCGTTTTTCGTTTTATTTGGTGGGATTCATTTAGTATTAAGTGGAAACGTGGGCAAGGATGTATAAAATAATTAGTTTATGTAACTATCTTTTCATCTTTCCGGCTCAAAATAACGAGCTTTTTTCGATCGTTGAAAACTGATCAAAACGCTTCGTGCCTGAGCAAAATTGTGTTGGCAAATGGCGCCGACAGTTCTGCGGTTCATAGTTTTCAAACGCTTAGAACTTTTTTAGTAAACTTTCAAAACGTTTAGTGAGTTGACAGTGTATTGTTAATATATGAAACTTTTAATAAACAGTAAAAATGACAACCTTAACTTTGAAGTACTTTGATTAACGTTTGCAAATTTCTCTCGTTTGACCGCAGTGGAGTACACCTGTTTGTTGATGCGAGGCGAACGTCACAAAGTGCGAGTTGTGTTTTCTCTGTTGCATCTAACAGTTTCATATTCAATATGCGTAAGGAAATTACTCAAGAAGACACTGCGAAAGTATTTGGCACTCGCGATTTAATTCTACGATACCTTCATGACGGAAACCCGCTAAAACATGTTTAAACGAACATGAAGAAGATAATTTAGACGAATACATACATAGCGCTTATTTAATAAGAAGTGAACAGTGGACAGCGAAGGAAGAAATATAAGCGTGGTAGGAATCCCAATTAATTTCACTTCTTTCGGTTGTTTGCTTTTCATTAATTTTGATTTCGTGAAGTTGAAGGAACAGAACAGCCAACTGAAACTTTGGGTGCAAAAATTCACCGCCGAGAGAAGATGTAAACAATGCACGCGGTGTCTTGCGAGACGTTTCTTGCGAGTTTTGCTTCCGCTAGCTAGTTAGTTTCTCGGGCGAAAATAACCTTAAAGCGATCACTTTTTCATTTAATTTTCTTTTCTGTGTTTCGGATACAGAGGAATAAAAACTGGATATATTTTCGTGTGTCTGATTGCGAGATGTTTTATGAAACAGCTGCGTTATGCGTTACTGGAAAGGTTTCAAATTACTTTCACATTATGCAAATTGCAACATTTTTACCTCAACTGAAAAAATATATTTCAAAGGGCTAAATTTGTTTCTCTCCTCCTAAATTATCACTTCTGTCGTTAACTTTGATTAAATTTATGTTTCATTCAAACTTTATTACAATAACGGCGGGAATACTTCCAGCAAAACTTTCAATTGGAAAAGTTGTTTTGACCTCGGGCCGGACCAGGCAATTACATCATGGCTTCGAAAAGCCACTTTGCGGCTACATTTGCATTCACTTCAAAAGTGTCGGAAACACAGACCAGCTAGTTACAAGATTTAGCTAAAACCAATAACAACCATCGGGAAACTCTGACATACGGCCTTTTTTTTTTTTTCAACGGTAAGTACAAAGTAGGCATCGATTTGTATTTTTCAGTATGTACTCGTCTTTTGACACAGTGGACACGCTACTTTAATAATTTGCGTGCGATCTCGCACGCTAAGTGTACTGTGTCTTCTTGTTTTAGACGGTTAACGCGCTTCTTTGTTAGACTGCTCACACTATCCGAATACTCCCTATCATCAAACCGTGAAATAACGTGCATGCAGATTCCCAAGACAATTATTCTCCAATATGCCTAATACATCGACGCCCAAGTATACGCTCCCACAGCGTCTTGTTCTCTCTAGTTTATGCCTGGATTGGGACGAAAATAGGCTATCATTATTACATCAAATTGGGCCTAGGTAAAGCGATTATTAGATCTAAGCTAGATTCACGGTTAGGTAGATTTAGGGTTAGGGTGACCCGTTATTGATATATATTAAGAAAAGCATGTTTTATAATTAAATTTTTCTTGGGTTTGCCGGATCAACCCAGTGGTCTAGTGGTAAGAGAGAGATGTTAGCATGCAGAGGTTCCGGGTTCGATTCCAGGTAATTATATTCCATTTTTCTTTTTCTGATAGAAAAAATAATTCTAAAATTGGTGAAAATTTTTCTAAGTGTCGCTAAAATGGCAACGACCGTTTACGAAAGGGAAATGCGCGCTGGCGAAAGCGAAATTCGCAAGTATTTATATAAACAGACTATGCGCTTCTACAAATTCTCCGTTTTCTTTGTAGTTTCGCTCGCCAAATTAAGATTAAGCTTTTCCAAACTCTCAGCCTTCATTTCCAAGTTTTCCACGCGCTAAAAAAATCACAGAAAGTTTGGAGTGTCTCCGGGAATAAATAAGCCGCGTTTGGTTTCGCGAGCGTTCCATCGAGCCATCCGCATAATCTCCATCAAAGTGAGAAAAACATTCGTCGCTTGATTCTTACTCGTTTTCTGGCTTGAATCTCGCCCGTGTCCGGCCATAAATTTTCGAACGGGATGGCTTGAATATGGTCCGATTCAAGCTCAGTCAAGCCATCCGAATGTCACGGCGGTACACATGTCTCCCTCTGTTCTTGCTCAATTCTCGTTTGTTTGTCTCGTTCGTGTCAGCCGAATCATCGCCATGACTTGATTCTCGCTGATTAGCATATTTTATATGTTTTAGGACGCACTAAGCGTGTTGTGCCAGCGTGTTGAGAGCGTGTAGTTCGTGCGTCCTTCTGCTTTGAAAGCAGAAGGACGTACGAAAAGCACATGGAAATACAGAATGTGAGCAAAAATGAGATGAATGACCTTCAGCAATCGTTTAGTCAGCAATCTTTTGAAGGATGAGATGAATGAACTCGCCACGTGAGTTAGTTCGTCAGAGTGAGGCAAAACGTAAGCAAGCGCCTCAAAGCGAGGCAAATGTGTGTCGACGACGAACCAAGCCAACCTCGTTCCCAGGGTCTCTCTTCTTCCCGCCCCCTGGAGCGCGCGAGAGAGAGACCCTGGCTCAGGCTGTCACGTGTCTCCCAGAATCTGGGAGATTCCAATTAAAGGACACGGGGGAGGGGCGGCAAAGTGTGAAATTTGTCTGCTCTAGCTGGGCATTGCGAAACAAATGCAAAAGCGTTCGGCGGCTCGCGACAAATGTGAAGCGGCGGTCATCCGCAGACTTCGAAAACATATCCACATTAGTCTACATGGTCCGGTTCTGAAAGTGTAAGTTGCTTTAGGATCAGAGGAATTGTCACGGCGCTTAAAGATTTACCGCAGTAAAGCTAATTTTGAACTTGCTGCGGAATGCAATCCAATTTTATTACTTGACGCCGCTAAGCTTGCGCTCTTGATTTATGGCATTGTTCCGGACTGGGATGAATTATCGCTACATACTGCTTAACAGGCGATCTTCAAGCTTCATTCGAAAGGCCCATTAAAGTGCTGCCGTTTGTGCTCGGGCGATGGCAAAGCAAGAACTGAGAAGCGGCCGCCACGGAACCAATGTTTGCCACGCTGATCAACAGTCACTTTTATAACAGAAAACGATCGAGAGAAGACAATGATAGCTTTTATTCTTCGTGTATGAGGCAATTTGTTTAGTTCAATGTTCACCAGTTCCAGTCGTTTGAATGTCTATACATTGTTAATTTATATACTTGTGAATTTTTGAGCAGCAACTTTATCCTTGCGCATTGTTTATTCGCTTTTGTTTGAATCGTTTGACTGAACCGTTTCGTTATTTCAATTTTAGGGCTTTGTTCATATTATTTCAGTTCGAAAATTATAAGCTGTCAAGATCTTTTGTCCCTATTTGTTCAGTTATAAACGGCAGGCATAACATAAACAGCAAAAATGAAGCACTTTTTACGACCAAAGAGATTTCATAACTTCCCTATTCGGTTGACGATAAGCCTGAGATGTTTTATCTGTTTTATTCCGGGTCTTGCTATAATCACAGAGAATTGTTTACGTCTTTTATATATATCTTGCAATACAGATTTCTATTTTCAACAAGAGGTTATGAAACATGGAACATATTTATTTCACAGCCACAGCTGAAACGAAACAATAACAGTCGCGCAGAGCACGAGCCTAGCCACTGTACAGAAAACAAGACGACGTTACAAATACTGTCTACCCCTCCTTAGGATTATAATTGTCCACCAGACACGTGACCAGCCTGAGCCAGGGTCTCTCTCTCTCTCGCTCCAGGGGGCGGGAAGAAGAGAGACCCTGGGAACGAGGTTGAACCAAAGCAATCTCGAAAAAACTTCCCTTATCAGTTGCACAGGAAACCCAATAATGCACAGAAATTCCAACACAAATTAGGAGTTGCGTTCTCGTTCCTCGAACGCAACAAATACATTATTTTCAAAATTGTAGGCACCCGCAGGTAGCATCAAGCTAATTAAGGTGGACTAACTTTAATTATATTGTATAAATATTAAATGGAGTTAATATTTTACTAATTAGTTAATAATTGAAATTTAAAAAAAAAAGTTAAAATTACATATCAAAGTCATTTCATACAAGGGTTAACATTTGCTCTAACTTGCATCCCATTCTCGTCCCCAGAGCTCCACGGTTTTTTTTAAATTGCGTCTCGTGTAGCTCTGGTAACGGACGAAAATTTGAATTTTTTGATTGGCCGTTTAAAATGAATGCGCAACGAGGTAAAAAATTTTACGCCTCTACGCATAAGGTTTTACTTCCGGTTGAATTTCAAATGTTGAAGTCCTATGACTACATCAACAAAACCAACGTTTTAATTTCAACACATTCAACGACCAATGTCACCCAGTTTTGTTTGGTTTAGCAGGTAAAGATACGGCTGCTAAATTTCAAAGTATAACGGGATCTGATTGTCGCTAAATATGAGCGATTCGTTTCCGAAAATAATCAGTATGTGTCTTGGAAGACGAAGCTATAAGCCGCCACGAATATTAAAAAAGTATGTTGCTTGCAACAGGGACGAGTATTAATTAAAGAGGCAAAAATCCTGAAGAAAGCCCAAGGGTGAAAAGAAATATTACTACTAGGTTAACCATTTTAAATAACAACAACAACAACGCTATCAGCACTCTCGTAAGCAAGTTATATTTTCTTTATTAGGTAGTACTCTTTGCTACAACTTGAAATACAAATCTAGGGAAACGAAGGTCACTCGAAGCCCAATTAAAATAACATGAAACAAATGCAAAACAAAAATTCCTCGATATTTCTTACCACTGTTCGATGAAATAAGCCTAATCAATGACCACAGCGTGTCCATCAACAAACTTAGCTGTCCCATCAACTGATTTGGTCACCGTGATTGCGTTCAGTGGCGAAACGATAAATACACAGCTCCCAAACGAAAGAAATCGGTTGACTTATCGAGGATTTTCTAAAACCAGTAGGCAAAATACAAAGACAATCATTCTTCTAAATAACAGCAGCACGTAAAGCTTTTCTTCTTTCCTTTTTAGCGCGATGTTTTCCTGTAATTGTTAAGTCTTGTACAGTCCTTTCGAACGCCATTCCACACACACAACATTCTCGTCTCCAAAGCTCAACCAAACGAAACGAGGGCTCTGGGGACGAGAATGCGCACACGAAAGATGTTTTTATTTCCGGTTTCTGGCATTGAGCAAGCGCAATAGTACATTAATGCATTAGGCATGCGCTAACGGATGTCGTGGATTTTACGACATCCGGAAGGCACTGTTACCAGAGCCCTTCGTTTTTTCCGCTGACCAAACGAAACGAAGGCTCTGGGGACGAGAATGACTTGCATCCAGACTCTCGCGGACCTATGATACCCATATATGGGATGCGCGAATGACAAAAAATTGCAAGCGTGAATTATAAAAATAACCATGGCGGCCAGAGTGAAAAGAGAAATAAAAGCGCCCAAGCGATTAATCAACGAAATGATCCCGTTAAAAGCTATAGCTGATAAGAGCAGAATGCCAAAGCTTCGCATGGACAATCGTCTTTACGAAATTGAGTTGAAGGAGGTCGACAAAGAAGGAAAGCGAGTAAAAATACAATTTTTAAAAAGGATTTAGTGATGAATTCGACGAATGGAGGTCATATGATTCGATATGATGCTAATAACTTTCCTACTGTGCGATTGTAACGTAAATTTAAACCATCCACGGGATCTATCGATGATCGTTTGCATCCCCTCCAAACCGCTTGTATCGGGAAGTGAAGCGAAATAATAACAATAATACCACTGTTTACGATATCACCTCTTAGCGCAGACTCTTCGAAAATTATTTTTATTCTCGCCGACCGAGCGGACACGCTACTTAAGTTGTTGATTCTTACAAACTGCATAGATCAGGTAACTACAAAAAAAAAGGCTCTTCAACACAAATGAATCTTCGAATAAATTAACGAAGCTTGAATGAATGCTTACTTGTTTATTTCTTACGGAAATGAAGGAACATCTCCGGGTTCTGCACGCTCGATTTCCTCTTTTGTCGCACTCACGCTGTTTACAAAGGTTAGCAGCAGAACTAGAACCAAAGCGTTGACTTCAAGCCCAATTTGCCAGGCCGAAACTTAACCGTACCCCAATGAATTATACATCAAAATGCGCGGAATTTAGTATTCTTTTTTAATTTTGCGGTAACACGCAACTTAGAGCATGCGTTGTGCAAACCTCGGTACAGATTCCATCCCCTGTCTCGAAAAATGAGACAAAAGCTTTAAAAAATTTCGCGAGTCGGCAACACAAAGTATCTATTTGCCAGTATAAGATTATTGGTTACCGGTATAATTTACACCTCTACGTAAAGCTTAAAGATTGTACTTTCATAATCTGGAGGTAACAGAACGATTACGTTCTTCAAACGAAAGAGAGAGAGCAAAATCTTCTAAAATTCGCAAATTCATGAGTCAGTCAGGTCACAGCGGGTGTCACGTAATATCCGATAGAGCCTTTTGTTAAGCGTGACTTTCATATGTTTAAAACTATTAATTAAAAATTAAAAATAAAGTATGTGATCATTGAGTAGTCAATTTACCCGAACGCTCCTCTACGATAGCGCGTAGCTCGCGCTATATAAATTTTGATCTGCGTGCAGCCTGCCTGGTGAGTGAAAGACGCTTTGTTTCAATTTCAGGCTTGAAAAGTGTTAACAGATTCAAACCACGGAAGAACGAGTTATGGGGAGGTTATCAATTAGAGGATCAGTTGAATAGATAAATAACAAGTTGGGACAAGGAAACATGGCCGTTGCAGAGAGGTGGCCGTTAGCATAGGTTCGACTATGTAAGCTTTTTTTCCACACGTTTTTTATATAAAAAGAACTAGATACGTTTGTTGAATCAAGACGAAGAGATGTTCATGAATTTTGTGCAAATATAAACAACGACGGATGTTTATTTCCTCCTACGCATTTCAATATCACACGGTTTTTACTTTTTTTGTAGAAGTAATTCGGACTAAAAGTAAAAAGATATTAAAAAGTTGACACTGGCTAAAAATGTTGTTTTGGACGTTTCGGCAACTACTGTTGCCTTCTTCAGCAAAAGATAAAAATGCAAATGTCTAACGGCGTCCTGATGGTATAAGATACATGCAAATATTAAATCGCACCTCGAAAGAATATTTTGAGGTGAAACAAAAGTCTCTAGAGCATTCTTCATTATTTCTACAAATTCTTAATGTTATTGTTAACGTTTGGAAGCGCTATGTGTTCGTTTATAGCGTTCGTGTAACTGTTACGCACGGAATGCCAAGCTTCAAGAAGTCTTTGTCGCCATGCTGACGATCTGTCAACAATTTCGACGCTAGTCAAATCTATTTGGTGGCTGTGGAAGAAAAGGCTCTCTCATCGGCTCCAAACCCTCCCAAATGGTGGTTCAGATACGTAGAGCGTAAAAAGGGAAGACGTGGATGAATTCCACTCACAACTCAATTCTATCAACACCCATATCAAATTTACCATCGAGATAGAATCAGAAGGTTCCATTGACTTTCTTGACACAAAAACAACCAGATAAGATGATGGCTCGATCACCGTATCTGTCTACAGGAAAGCTACCCACACTGACCGCTACCTTGATTTCAAATCACACCACCATCCCCAGCATAAACACTCGGTCGTACGCACCCTTATGGATCGCGCAAAGAACATTCCTTCCACCGAGGAGGAAGCATTACGGGAAACTAAGCGAGTAGTGGAAGCCCTTACCGCTAATAACTACCCTACCAATTTCATTCACAATGGTCACCAACCGAATAGACAACAAGAAATAAACGATACAGGACGATACCGACCAACGTAGCATGGTTATCCTGCCCTACGCCAAAGGATTCTCCGAGAGAATCGCAAGAGTTCTTCGAAGCTTCAACATCAAAGTCGCTCATAAGCCTATTCGGACAATCTCAAACATACTTAAAAAGCCAAAAGACAAGATCGAGAAAGAGGCCACCAGAGGAATCGTGTAAAAGATCAAATGTAAAGATTGTGATTGTGTTTACATTGGTCAGACATCGCGCGTGCTAAAATCACGCGTGAAAGAGCACGCAAAGGCTATAGCAACATTGGATAAAAACTCTTGTTGGCCAAACACCACATGCTCCACAGCCACGAGCGTCGAAATTGTTGACAGATCATCGGCATGACGACAAAGAGTAATTCTTGAAGCTTGGCATTCCGTGCGTAACACGAACGCTATAAACGAACACATAGCGCTTCCAAACGTTTACAATAACATTAAGAATTTGTAGAAATAATTAAGAATGCTCTAGAGACTTTTGTTTCACCTCAAAATATTCTTTCGAGGTGCGATTTAATATTTGCATGTATCTTATACCATCAGGACACCGTTTAGACATTTGCATTTTATCTTTTGCTGAAGAAGGCAACAGTAGTTGCCGAAACGTCCAAAACAACATTTTTAGCCAGTGTCAACTTTTTAATATCTTTTTATTTTTAACATGCCTGGCTACACACCAAACATTTTTAATTCGGACTAATTCTAGACAATTTTCCTTATACTAATTTAAGGACCAGTTTTTTTAAATGAGATTAAATCTTAAAATCAACCACAGTTTGTGATGGAGTTTCCTAATAAAAGATTGTTATGATTATTATTATTATTAACTGAATTAGTATAGGCCTTTTCAGTTGTAAAATGTAATCCAAAATCGATCCAAAAGCCATACGGTCTCACTATCACATGTATTTGTTATTTTTGTAACATAACAAGGAAGCCTAATGATGTAAGCCTGGTGGTTTATTTCTGGCTTTGGCTATACTTTTCGTTTTTTCCTCAGTTTTTGTAATGCCTTTTTCCGTGTTTAATAAAAATTTTTAAAAAGTACCTAACATGGTTTGCTCATATTTGTATACATTACACGTCCACCCAAGGCCAATCTCGTCCACAGAGTCCACGTACGTTCCTTTTGGTCAGCACCAAAGAGCGGTATGTACTTTATGCACTCCTTATTATAGTGTATTTATGTGACAGTGCTACTCTGCCTGTTTTTGAAGAGGATTTTTAGATCGTTTTTAAAGGTATTTTCATGTATTTTTCAAGTCAGTTTACAGAACTTTGGTTTTATTGTATCATTCTCATAGCATGACCTGTTATGCAATATGTTGCAGACCGGTGAGCAGCTCGGTTTACACTCACTGTCTTGGTTTAGGGATGGACCATTAGAAAAGTGATGGGGGGGGGGGGGGGTGGGAACTTTGGGAGAGGCAAGAAATTTTTTTTTGTACACCTAAGGTGGAAATCTTCTTTTTTTTTTTTTCTTTTTTTTTTTTAATCAATGATGGTTATTTTTTTTTTTTAATAGTTTATTTTTTAATTGTCCTTGGGAACATTTTTTTTTGCAATATACGTGGGAATATTTTTTTTCCTTAATAATTTACTGGGAAAATGTTTTTTTTTTGCTTTTGCCCCACCCCCCCCCCCCCATTCACTTTTCTAATGGTCCATCCCTTAATAGCATTACATGGGAGGTTAAATCATGTAATGGTTGGGATTACATTTATTTACTCATCTTTTAGATATGCGTAGGATTGTTATTTTTGTAGGATTGGCTCTCATGTGTGTGGGTGTAGGAGTCGTAATTTACGTAGTCGGGCGTTGATAAATCACTGTTTGTTATCGATCAGGATGTGATCGATGTAATCATGACTCATTTCCTGTCACATAAGCAAATGTGTTTACCAGCGTATAAATACAAGTAGTTTTAGTTTGGTTTCTTTGAGTTGGCGAGGAGCTCAGCTCCCCAGAGGGGCTAAGCCTCTGGTAAGTTTGCAGAATGTAACTCATTCCCATCTTTTTGTTTTGCTTTTTTTCTTTATACATTGTTAAATTCGTTTTAGTTTTTATCTCGTGTACCAGTACCGTGTACTAGCACCAGTATTAACGCATTCAAACAGAACCTTTGTAATTTTATAAAGCAAGGTTATGCTGGCTTAGATAGTTTTCCTATCTCATAATTTTTAAATATTGTCAGATCCTTTTTAACACTATATTTATGTATTGTAAATTAGTTTTATATATTTAGGAGAGGGCCACAAGTTTACCAGTTCTCAACTGTAATGTGTCACCCTCGGTAAATAAAGTTATTCATTCATTCATTCATTCATTCATTCATTTATTCATTCATTCATTCATTCATTCATTCATTCATTCATGTATTTGTTAGGTTCGTTTTGTACTTGGTTTTGTGATTGAAATAAACGTTCATATAAGTCCACTCCTTGCATCCAAAGAGTTGCCATCATGTGGCATCTGACCGCTGTGGCGTCCGACCGCTCGCGCCGCCCGGTTACATTTAGAATTTACCCAGAAACAACTTTGGGAAAATTGAGCATCCCTGGTTAGTGGTTGCCTTTGGAAACCTATCGTAACTAACGCTGGTTAACAAAACAATCCCAGAAAGCCTATTGCCGAAAACTGGTGCTCAGTCTCCCATAAGTTTCTGGAGTGGCAAATTATCAGTCAATGATTCCCTTGTGTTTTTGAGCGTTCGGTCTCCGCTGACCTAAAACGCGTGGGCTCTGGGAACGAGATTGACGTCTGCTACTCCTATGAAAGTTAAGGGGAAAGCTTACGTCAAGCGAAAATTGTATACAATATGCATCATATAAAATTTTATGTGGCTACTATTGTCGTAGGGTTTTGAAACATGTTTGAAAATCCTACAACTTTTTTCGCGTTGCGTGCAACAGTTGTGAGCGAGTTGTAGGCTGCTTTAGACGAAGCGATTCGTGTTGTATGTATGGCGTGAACAGGTTGCAGTGCGATAGTTGTAGGAAAAGCTTAAACTTTTATTTGATAACATGTATGTCAGAATTAAACCACTTTTCCCTTATCAAACCAATTAACAGAAATCCATAGCAGCAATAGAAGAGTTCAGCTTTTGATTCAGATGACCTGCTAGCTGTGTATACAAGAGTTCTACTCTAAGCGTCGCGTTTAAATATTGAATTGAGCACAGCTTTTTTGCAGTTTCAAAGTATCCGCCATTTTATGTACATTCCGCGTTGCCATCCAGGTAAGCAAGGGTTGATGTAGGCTCGATTACCAGCCGCTGTTCGGGAAAATGAGCCCTCGCTCGAGGAACAAAGACCGGACTCGAGAGATCGGCGGAAATCGAGCCTAGGGTTGATGGGAAGACAAATGATTGCGTGACTTCAGTGACCTTTCGGTTTCCCACTAAAGACGTCTCCTATTTCCTTCCGGGTGAGGCAAAGGAAAAAAGGTGACGTTTGGACGCAGGCTACACCAATCTCGCGAGGCGAAGGATTATTATTATTATTTTGCAATGGAAGAAGATGGCCGGACGAACGAAGAACTCGATCAATTGCCCTCATCGGGTAAGTCAAGTACTCAGTCTTCATTTCCAAGATTCTCTTCGTCAGTTTTCAGAACTCCTTGCGGATTTTTCAAGAGATTAAAACGCCTGTTTTGTTCCGGCGTGTTTTTGAAGGGTCGGCGTTCGCCGTAGGGTTCTGGAACCCCAGCAGAGGACTCCGCGCCATAATGCCAATAATAGTTTTGCTTGTGGATATATATCTTCCTTTACGGTGTATTTGTTGTTTTCCTGTGCCCCCGTTTTGAAACACCCCGAAACACTTGGTTTTGTGGAAATATCACGGATACAAATTCAACAGCTGCAACTTGTTCACACATTTTACATGGAAATGAGTTGGTCGATGTTTTGCCCGTGATCTCATACTTCGCTAGGCTAGTGTCAAACGTGGCGTTCTTTTGGTGCATGTGGAAACTACAACGACGTTCAGTTTATTGCGTGACTCTAGAGACGGCCTACTCCAGAGCGGGGCGTTCTATTTGGGCCAAGCTGAACTGTACGATGTTAATTTTTGGCTTCTGTCTTCTTACGAGCATTTTTTGGTTCGATTTTGGGGTCGAATCGTCATCGCCTAATTGCTATATTGCAAATAACACGTTCATTATACCTATGTGGGCAATCCTAACTAGTTCCTGGGTCTTTGTGAATGCACGCAATGAAATACGAAACGCTGTTGACTGCAGCTTGGATGACGTCATACGCATTCACAAACGTCTTTGCAAACAGATGTCAAGCACTTCCGAGTCCCTGAAGGTTTGGTTTGTGATCCACTGGTTCTTGCTTGCTATAACAGCTGTCATTTATGTCGCAAATATGGTATCTTTTTATAACCAGGCAGTAGATCGTTTCGGCCTTTATGGAAATATCCTTGTAAGTGTAATATACCTTTATGTATATGTTTATCCAAGCTACCGTGCTGCATTTGTCACAACACAATGCAATCAAATGCTGAAGAAACTAAACATGACAACAGATGAAGACTGGCCCACAGGACACCCATTCCACAACCGCTCCCAGCTGGCCCTTTTCCTCCATTATGCACAGTACACCAACTGCGGCTTCCAAGTTTTTGGAGAGATCACTTTTGGTACCAACTTGGCATGGTTGTCAACTATCATTACAATATGTGGTTTGGTGTGAATTTATTTCAAATTAATAATGGGAAGCTTTAGCAACCACGACGGCAATAATGGCAATGAGAACGGCACAAAACAATAGAACAATGCTTCTGCATATGCATTTTACACTTTGGTAAATTTCTGTGCCATTCCCTGCAAACAACAATGTCAAATGATCAAATTATAGGTTTGGGGGAGAATATGAACACACGACGGTCCATTTTCCTCCCTCAGTCTGAAATGGAAACCCATCCCTATCATGTATGAATTCAGCTTCTCGACAATTCAGTCACATTAGACAAAATAAACAAATCAGAACAATTGCAAAGTAGTTTAAAAGCACAAATTCTTTTTTGAAGTGACATTTTCCCTGACATTGCTGTCGTGGTTGTTAATATTAATTGAGAATATCGTAAAAAGGGTTGTTGTTGTTCATCGTGGTGAACACACTAGTAAAGAAGTATTTTTTCGTTTGTCTCACGATGTAGTCACTTCCGATGTGGATCGCGACGTTTCGACTGCATACTGCTAGTCTTCTTCTTCGCCAGTCACAGCTGTTGAAAACCAACCAATCACAGCAGAACATCGTGCTTCATAAGGTGACGCGTAACCAGTCGACCCCATCGCCTGAAGAAGACTAGCAGTATGCAGTCGAAACGTCGCGATCCACATCGGAAGTGACTACATCGTGAGACAAACGAAAAAATACTTCTTTACTATTAATTGAGAAGTTACTGTAAGAATGGCAACTGCAATTAGTTAGCAGAAAGAGAGTTATGATGAGGGACAGAACTAAGAATGTCTCAATCTCACAAAGTAACAATTCGTTTATGCTTTTCAATCTCTTGAGTAATTGGAACTAGGCACATCCAGTTCAGGGTAGATCGAATTCATTTTACAGATTGTTCAGATAATGAGAAATGACTGAGAAATGCGAGTGGTAGACCCAGGGGAGGCCCCCCATCTTATATCGCCAAAAAATAAAGACGAAGGGCCAAAAAAAAAAATAAGAATTCAGTCTCTCTTCTACCCCCCCCCCCCCCCCCGCCCCCTGGGATGGGGTGAGATTGGCTGAAACTTGCATGTCATCCTTACTACTTACTAAAATTGTAATCAGCAGCAATCATTGTACAACAACGTAAAAAGTTCGAACCCATATCGGACTAGCCTAGACTACGTATTTAAAACATCTTTATTGACAAGAGGATACCTGCTTGAAACACGTGGAAGTATAATATACGTTTAGAACCGCGAAGCGTGGTGCCTCGCGTGCATGCCTCGCACATCAGTTGCACTCACTGCACTCAAACTTTGCAACACTTTGTGATTGGCTCCAAAATCTTGTGTCATTTTTTCAACCAATCAAAAGTAAAATCCAAACTCGCAACTCGCACGCGTTTTCCCGGCCACATGTATTATGTGTCTGTTATGATTGGTCACAGTGATAACCTTGGTTTTGGTGTTATGACACTCGAGTGAAAACCGCTCTATTGGTCTAACGCGGATCCAACACGTGCAAAAATGTATACTGCATGCCTTGCATTCCAGATTCGGACATAAGGTAACCATATCGTCCGTCACTTTCCAATACATTGGCGCTGTTTACAGAGCTATATAAACTATTTGCAAAAAGTTTATATAGTTTGATTCTGCTACGAAATTTCCCATAGACAACTCTGAAAGTTATTTTTTAAAACACCTTATTTCTGTAATTGTCAGTATATACAATGATCATAACACGTAATGCGAAATGTACAAAATAAATATCGCGTTTAAGGGGGGGGGGGGGGGGATATCCATGACTATTACGAGATGCTGTCGAACCTCACTACAACGGCCACCTTAGAACAGAATTGTCCGGCCTTTGTAGAGATGTAGTCTTTATGGCCGGGGAGCTGTTCAACTGTAGGATTTGAATAGATAAATAAGAAGATGGGACAAGAAAACATATCTTTGTACACGTAGAGAGGTGGCCGTTATGGGGAGGTTATCAATAAAAGGAATTGGAGTTAATAAATAACAAGTTGCCGGGACAAGAAAACATGGCCGTTGCAGAGAGGTGGCCGAAATTAGTATAGGTTCGATTGTGTAAGTTTTTTTCCACACGTTTTTATATGAAAAAAAAAAAAAATAGATACGTTTGTTGAATCAAAGCGAAGTGATGTCCATGAATGAAGTGCAAAATATAAACAACGACGAATGTTTTGTTTTTCTCCTTCGCATTTCAGTATCACACGGTTTTTACTGAAGCAGAAGTGCCGTTCTTAAATTTGCGATGTGATTGTAGAGTTTTACAGACGGTCCCAGTTTCAAATTCATTCCTTTCATAAGCATCTCGGGTGACAGTGAAAGCAGAGCTTTGCCATCAATTTCCTAGGAGAGAGAAAAAAATTAAAAAAAAGTTAAACTCAATATGTAGTGAATCATGTTGAAACTACTATACGTTCAAACTGCGTTGCTAGTATGCACAATCAATGCAAATATTGCGCAAAATAGCGTGAGGCAACCGTCAACATTTCCTTTTTCTTTCACTAGCTTCCTTTTTGTAGAAGTAATTATATATAATTCAAGGACCAGTTTTTTAAAATAAGATGAAATCAACTGAATGTGTGGTAATTAATAGTACAGGCCTTTGTCAGTTGTAAAATGTAATCCGAAAGCCATACTGTCTCAGTATCACATTTATTTGTTATTTTTGTAACATAACAAAGAAGCCCAATGTTGTAACCCTGGTGGTTATTTTTGGCTTTGGCTACACTTTTTGTGTTTTTCCTCTGTTTTCATAATGCCTTTTTCCGGTTAATAAAAAAATTTAAAAAGTACCCAACTTGGTTTGCTCATATTTGCACGTCCAGCCAATCTCGTCTACAGAGGCCACGTTCCTTTGGTCAGCACCAAGGAGCGGTATGTACCTTATGTACTCCTTATTATAGTGTATTAAGAATTTAACTTCGCCACTTTGGGCAAATTGAGTGTCAGCTTTTGGCACTAAGATTTATGGGATCGTTTTGGTAACCAATGTGAGCTATGATTGGTTGATGGTTGCCTTTGGAAACCATCAACCTATCGATTCCAGAAAGCCTAGTGCCAAAAACTGGTGCTCAGTCTCCCTGAAGTTTATGGAGTGGCAATTTATCAGTCAATGATTCCCTGATTCCCTTGTATTTTTGAGCATTTGGTCTCTACTGACCTAAGACGGGTGGGCTCTGGGAACGAGGTTGACGTCTGTCACTGGCAGTAGCAAAAAGCTACTGGAGGAGGGAGAGGGTCCTGGGGCTTTATCAAAATCTGCACCAAACCTGCTCCAGAAACAGCAAGTAAGTAAGTAACTGTATTTGCAATGGACCACCGTAACGAAATAGAAACAGCTCTTGTTCTTACGATTAGGCGAGCGTCCTTCCACAGCCGGTTTGTCCCCCACCCGGTGAGTTCTTTGTGCACCAGCTGGTAGAAATGCAGATGCTGCTTCTCTGGTGCTTGGCTTGTAAACAGGAACAAGGTAACATGGTCTGGGTTGATTAGGAGACCTAGGGGTGGGTACTGGCACTTGCGCCTTCGCTAGGTAAACGATACATTTGGGATCGATTGGGACTGAAGGTAGTGCTGCTTGACTTTTGACTTCAGAACGTGTGGTTGTCGTGGTAATCGGTGATGCTCTGGAAATCAAACCTGTAGTGGAGTTGCTAGGCTTTTTTTTTGCTGTAAAGAAGTTGACATTTGGAGATTCTTCCCGGCGGTCAAGCAAGGAATAGCACTGTTTTATCTGAGGCATCATTTTTTCTCCTGCCAAAATGAAACAAAACAAAGAAACAAACAGCGGGTCATCCCTCTCGCTCAAACATATTCAGACCTAGAAAGATGTAGCTGGATCCCGCCTCCTCCCTTCCCCCTCTCCTGCCCCCAAAGCAGTTTTTGTCAGGTTCCTGTTTTTGTACTTTGCGCAGTATTTATCGCACCGTGACATTCAACTGAGATGGCGGTTAAACGAACTGAACGATCATACTCAACAAATGCCAGGAAAATAGGGGACTGTTAACAGTCTATTTTATAACTTTGATGTGCCTACCTTTTCTGTTTTCTGTTCGGTACACGTCTCCACGAGTGAGTTCCATTACAACAAAAGTATTCGTAGAACTTGATATCGCAACAGACTAGAACGAGATAAAAAATCAGAACAATGAATGATTGTATCAATAAAAAGTCTGTTTGTTGCAGACATCCGTCAAGTAGTCATTTTGGTGTACAACTTTGGTACGCCAACATGACAGCCAAATTTCTATTAAGCAAATGTTATTAAGCTTTGAGCTAGACAAGCTTGGGTTTATCTTAAAGTTGGGCCTTGAAATGAAAACCAATGGTCTGTGTAATGTTTACAAATAAAAATTGCCAGGAATTTCTAACATGACTATAAATCGGTACTGCACCACTTTACGCCGAAGACCGTGATCATGCGCCAGTATGCCGCACAATAATTTAGAAGCCGAAGATCTTCAGTGTAACCCGCATAAAAATGCATCCTGAGCTCTGTGTCACAACACCTTACATGATATAACAATCAGTGCTTTCCAAGGCTCCAATCGCAACATGATTAGAAATGGTGTTAGCTGGTTTTGTCTAAAATCTCCTCACTGGGTTCCTCCACTTAAGCAGCTAGTGGTATTTCAGATTCTTCTCCACATTCATCATTTTCTGTTACCGCAGAATCAGCATTAGAATATCGTCCTTGAAACAGTGGTCTGGGCATACCTGACGTCTACAAAACTACTCTCACAAAACTGATTATACAAGAATTCCAGACCTATAATTTCTTAAGTTGCACTTCATTAAGTGTAAAGTTCAAAGAGAAAATCAATGTCATATCATGCGGGAAATCCTAAAACTGCAGTGATTATAATCATATGTACACCAATAATGCCTTCGTGATTCCAAAAAAATAACTTGCACAGCCGTTTTTGCTTCTATGGACAGTTCTGCAGCCAAGCAAGCAATGTGTCAACATATTAATCCGCGATTATCAACAGTCTAAGCTGATCCAATTCTTTCTTAGTCCTTCAGATAAACCAACAGCTTTATCTTCTTCCTTTTCCAGTGTCGTCTGTAGTGAAAAATCCAGATTGGAAGAAACAAATTCCACAAAATTCCAGTGATTATTGGAGATTCAGATGACTTGCTAGCTGAACATAAAAAATCAGAAAACGGCAAACTGTGGTGCGGTAGGCTATGTAAGCCTAAGCCTAGCTGAGGTCACAGGTTCAATTCTGAGTGGGGATTTTAGATTTTTCTTTTTTACACTTAAAAATTTATTGAAAATAAAATTCTAAGTGTCGACATTACGTTATATAAGTCTCAATAAGGAGTCTTGGGCCCTCTCATCTATCCCTTCAAGTGCTATTCCGCCTTGCCATCCACTGCCATCCAGGTAAGCAAGGGTTGATGGGAAGACAAATGATTGCGTGACCTCGGTGACCTTTCGGTTTCCCACCAAAGACGTCTACTATTTCCTTCCGGGTGAAGCAAAGCAAATAGGTGACGTTTGCACGTAGGCTACACTAATCTCGCTAGCTAGGTGAAGGATTATTATTATTATTATTTTGCAATGGAAGAAGGAGGCCGGACGAACGAAGAACTCGATCAATCAAGTACTCAGTCTTCATTTCGAAGATCCTCTTCGTCATTTTTCAAAACTCTGCGAATTTTTCAAGACATCAAAACGTCTGTTTTGTTCCGGCGTGTTTTTGAAGGGGTCGGCGTTCGCCGTAGGGTTCTGGAACCCCAGCAAAGGACACCGCATCATAATGGCAATAATCGTTTTGCTTGTGGATCTATATTACATCTTTGATGCTGTATATTTTGCTTTCGTGTGCCGCCACGTTGAAACGCCCCTAAACTCTTGGTTTTGTGGAAATATCACGGCTACAAATTCAAGAGCTGCACATATTTTACATGGAATTGAGTTGGAAAGTGTTTTATCTTTGGTTTCAATATTCGCTGTGCTAATGTCAAACGTGGCGTTCTTTTGCTGTATGTGGAAACTACAACAACGGACAGTTTATTGTGTGACTCTAGAGACGGCCTACACCAGAGCGGGGCGTTCTGTTTGGGCCAAACTAAATTGTACGATTTTAATTTTTGGCTTCAGTCTTCTAACAAAGGATTTTTGGCTCGATTTTACGTTCAAGGGATCTTCTTATGCCGTTACTCCATTGTCTTTGTCAAGTATACCTCTGTGGGCCATTCTGACTAGTTCCTGGGTCTTTGTGATAATAACCAATGCAATGAAGGATTGCGTGACAATGTGCTACGCAGAAATGCGAAACGCTGTTGACTGCAGCTTAGATGACGTCATACGCATTCATAAACGTCTTTGTAAACAGATGTCAAGCACTTCCGAGTCCCTGAAGGTTTGGTTTGTGATCCATTGGTTCTTGCTTGCTATAACAGCTGTCGTTTATGTCGCAAACATGGCATCTCTTTTTGACAATGCCAGAGATTGGTTCGATCTTTATCACGCTATCCTTGTAAGTGTAACATACCTTTATGTGTTTGTCTACCCAAGCTACTGTGCTGCATCTGTCACAACACAATGCAATCGAAAGCTTAAGGAACTAAACATGACCACAGATGAAGACTGGCCCACAGGACACCCATTCCACAACCGCTCCCAGCTGGCCCTTTTCCTCCAGTATGCACAGTACACCAACTGCGGCTTCCAAGTTGGA
The DNA here is from genome assembly GCA_022457155.1 of Cladopsammia gracilis. Taxonomy (NCBI): domain Eukaryota; kingdom Metazoa; phylum Cnidaria; class Anthozoa; order Scleractinia; family Dendrophylliidae; genus Cladopsammia; species Cladopsammia gracilis. Next base: position 333,517 of record JAJGOT010000573.1, read on the forward strand.
GAGGTCACTTTTGGTACCAACTTTGCATGGTTTTCAACTCTGATTGCAATGTGTGGCTTGGGCGCGAAATTTCTCTGAATAATAATAGGAAGCTTTAGCAACCACAATGGTAAATGGCCACAAGAAGGGCTCAAAACAATAGAACAATGCCTCTGCACATGCGTTTTACATTTTGATACATTTCGGCGCCATTCCCTGCAAACAACAATGTCAAATGATCAAATTATTGGTTTTGTACAGAATATGAACACACGATGGTCAATTTTCCTTCCTGTCTGAAATGGAAACCCATCCCTATGAATTCATCTCCTGGACAATTCAGTCACATGAAAAAGGCAAGTGACACACTCCAACACCAACCCCGCACAGGGATGGATACAGGGGGTGGATTGGGTGGCCTGGCCAACCCTCTTTAGACCGTCAGTTTTAACAGTTTTCTTTTTAATTGCAACAATGAAAAATTTTGTAGACTTAAACATTACCCATAGCCACCCCCTATAAAAAATCCTGGATCCGCCGCTGCCGCGGTCAGGCCAGAACCTTACGCATGCACACAGCCGTATCACCCTGGCAGTGGCATCATCCTTGTTAGGTATAGGACTCATCAGCATGGCGTGATTTTTCAATCATATCAAACAAAATAAACAAATTAGAACAATTGCAAAGTAGTTTAAAAGAGTGCAAATTCTTTTTTGAAGTGACGTTTTCCACAACATTGCTGTTGTGGTTGTTAATTAACAATTATTGGATGAGGTTGAGCATGATAGCGATAATTATCAAGGCCAAAGTTTGTGTTATCTGCCAAAGCCGAAGGCTGAGGCAGATAATACAAACTGAGGCTTTGATAATTATCGCTATCATGCGAAAACTGAATCCAATAATTTTTTTATTATGTATATTCCTGAGCTGCACTTGTAAAGACAAGAGCGTGCACAAAAAGGTGATCAATGCACAGACAAACTATTGTCTGTAGGTATGATGTCACTTCTATATATATATAATTCATTGTCTGTAGGTGTGACGTAACAGAAACAGCAAGCAATAATTAGCTGCGTGCTTATAGCCAATCAAAATCGAGCTAGTGACACCAATGTATAATAATATCAGTTTAGAAGTTACTGGGAGAATGGCAGCTGCTGTTAGTTAGCAGAAAGAGAGTTATGATGAGGAACAGAACTAAGAATGTCTCAATCTCACAAAGTAACAATTCCTTTATGCTTTTCAATCTCCTGAGTAATTGGAACTAGGCAGATCCAGTTCAGGGTGGGCAATTCATATGGAGTGAATTCATTATCATACTCAAATGTGATGTAAAAGAAAGACCCAAAAGATTCCAAAGTCATACTTTAATGGTTCTGGTTCAGATAATGAGAATTATAATTCAACACATTGATACACTGCCCAAATATGGTAAAAAGGTTATCGATAGATGTTATGTCTACATGACATATAACCAGCGATGGCGGTAAATTTTGCATTTTGAAGGAAAGTGAAAATGACCGCTGCCTGCAATTTTGTGTTTTTTGGCGAAAAAGTGCGTGAACTATTAGTTATAAAAGGGAAAAGAAAGAAGAAAAGAGAAGAAAAGAAAAGAAAAGAGAAAATACTGTTCACATCATTGGACAAAAAAGGCGCGAAATTTTCGCGTTGTCGCGGTCGCAGTGTTTCTTGACGTAGCTGAATGAAAACTGGTTCAAAGTTTAACCGCTCGACAAGAAGTGAATGAAGGAGTACAATTTTCGTGAAATTCCTTTGGTAATCACCTCTGGAATATGATATAGACTTGATGTTTCCTCAGAAAAGTTTCTGATCTCGTCATTACGGCTGTGGGAGCTAAAAAACGAGCATTCCAAGTTTGTAAACAACATTGATCGACTCAGCTCGTACTTCGATGTTATGGAACGGACTAAAAAGCCAAATTAACTACAGGTACGATGTTTTAACCGTTTCTTGTATCCTTTAGCTGCGAATTTTTGTAAGCTTACTGTCCACGCTGTAGTTCTTTCCGACTTTTCGCCGCTATGTTTAGGTTCGTAGCCGTGTGTTTGTTCAATTTGTTTTGATTCTGAATTGAACTTTTTAAGATACGAAACACTTGTAACTAAGACATTCTATGCCATTTTACTGTGTTTTAATTCTTGTAGTCACTACTCTGTTCCGTTCTTTGAGCAGACGAAAGCTCTTCGTAGAAACTGTCAACTGATTGTGTACGATAAGCTTAAATTAATTTTAGCTTGGCAAAAGTTTCGGCATTCACTGTTTGTTGTTTAAGAAATGGTGCGAGGTAAAATATTGTAGTTAGCCTTTTTACTTAATGAAAGGTTGTATATCTCAATGATTTTTTTCTCGAAACTGTGATTTGTTATCAATGTGTTGAATTATAAAACAGTTATAGTGTTCAAGCTTGCACAATATTGACAAAGGCGCCACTTTCATTCATGAACTGTGTGATGTTGCAAGTTTCGCGCGGTAAAACATCTGTAAGCTTTTTTTTTAAATAAAAGGTTTGTCGGCGATATTTTTTCTTCAAACTATGCTTTGTTATCAATGTGTTGAATTATAAAACTATTATAGCGCTCAAGCTTGCGTGATATCGCCTAATTTTAGCCGACTCGGCCGTAAGTATTAGGCGATATCACGCGCGCTTTCGCGCTATAATAGTTAAATAGCTGTGAAATACAAGTGGTAGATCCAGAGGGAAGGCCCCCCCCCCCCCCCCAGTATAAGGAAGTGCCAAAAAAATAATTCAATCTCTCGACTCTGAAAGTGTTGTTTTCCGCTGGCTGAGGAACGAATGAAGCGGAAAACGTTTTTCTCACACACATCTGGGGGCCTGGGTGCTAGTTGTGTGCGGGGGGTCTAGGTCACATGACGTGTTGTAGGTTTCAGTTTTCTTGTTGCCGTTTATCGTGCCTGACCTTTCTGTGTTTTTTCTGCGTTTTTCCCGTGTTTTTCTCGGCTGATTTTCGTTTGTTTACCATGGGAAGGGAGAGAACTACTCGATCGCGTGCTCTTCGGCGTTTGGAGCCGTATAACCAAAGCCCAAGCGGGTCAGGTTCGAGCAGACTTTCGAAAGATCGCGGAGATGAGCGTACCAGTCGCAGAAGTTCTTCAGGTCGAAGGGAAGCTCGTGGCTCCCGTTCGCGGTCACGGTCGCCCTCTCGATCTCAGCAGCCACCGGAGTGGGCAAAGCGGCTACTCGAGCAGCAGCAATCCAACGCTGATGAGTTAAAGCGACTTCAAAACGAGCTGGCAAATGCGAAGGGGCCGAAGGCTGCTAACAAACAACGAGCATCTGAGCCGGAGTTCCGTTTTGCGGGAAACAAAAAACAGTATGAGTTGAACAGGGACGTCGCTGAAAAAATCGACGAGGCACTTGAGGCGACTGAGGCGGATGAGCGAGCGGAGAAACTTAAAGAAGGTAGGGACATGCTGTTGGAGCGCAATAAACATATTTTATTGGCGGAAAAATACGGGTGGGATACCGTGGCGTGTTATACGGCGGAGCCTCTTGCCACGGATTCCGACGACGAAAAAAGGATCCGGAAGGCCATAAAGGAGAGTAAACAGCTTAGAGAAGAAAAGAAGCGTTCTGTAAACTCGACCAAACCCAAGCCTAAAGGGGGTGTTCCCCGTCAGGCTCCTGAGAGGAGAGTGTTTGTTGAACGTTCGGTTGCCACTCCTCCCGCGGCGGGAAAATTACCCTCGCGCGATGGGCGCTCTACTTGTTTTCGCTGCTTTCGACCAGGCCATTTTGCCAGGGACTGTCGTGCAGCAGTCACCTCCAGCAGGCCAGAGGGAGCTGGACAAGCTTTCTCCCAACAATCTGCCCAGTGACGGGTATGTAGATGTTTTTGATTTTGTTCAAGGTGTTCCTGTCGAGGAGCGCGAATCTGTGATTGCTCATTGGGGTTTTGTTGATTCTTTTGATCAAAGTTCGATTACGAGGGTTAAGGGGAGATTACGTGAAAACATTGCTTTCTGGCAGAGTATTGGGGCTAGCCAATGGTTGTTACAAGTGTTACGCCAGGGTTATTGTTTACCGTTTATTGATTTGCCTGCGACTAGGTTTTTTCGGAATCACAATTCGGCGTCATGCCATTCTGAATTTGTTGCATCTGAAATTTCAAAGTTGCTTTCATCTGGTGCCTTGTTAGAAGCCAGTTCTAGTGATCTGCGGGTTTGCAATCCATTGGGGGTTACAGTGAACAGTTCAGGCAAACCAAGGCTTATTCTGGATTTACGTTATGTAAATCAGCACCTACGATCCTGCAAGTTTAAATATGAAGATATCAGAACTGCCGCTGATCTGTTTCAAAAGGGCGATTGGTTTTTTAAGTTCGATTACTCCAGTGGATACCACCATTTGGAAATTTTTCCAGAACATACTCCATTTCTTGGATGCTCTTGGGTGATTGATGGGCAGCAAAAATTCTACAAGTTTACTGTTCTTCCCTTTGGTCTTGCTACGGGTCCTTACATTTTCACCAAAGTCCAGCGAGCCTTGACTAAGCACTGGAGGAGCCAAGGCATACGGATATTTACTTATCTGGATGATGGAGCCGGTGCTGACAGCAGCTTTTCCGAGGCCCAGAAGGTATCTGACATAGTTCGGCGTGACGTGCTTCGCAGTGGATTTGTGGCGAATGACGCTAAGAGCATATGGACGCCTGTGCAGGCAGGAGAATTGTTAGGCTTTATCCTTGATCTTAACACTGGCACATTTCAGGTTCCTCCAAAGAGAGTTGAAGCTTTCCGTCTAGTCCTGAACTGCATCGTCTCCAGGAGGTTTGTGGGGACTGCGCGTCAGTTGGCCCGGTTCACGGGGCTTTTATCCTCTATGAGCTTAGCTCTTGGCCCAGTTGTTCGACTTTGGACTCGTGGTTTGTACCGGGACATTTTGAGTTCCACTACTTGGGACAGACCCCTTCAACTGTCTGAGGATGCAGTGGGCGAGGTCCTGTTTTGGCGGGAGAACTTTGACAACACTGGTTATCCTATCTGGTCTGTACGCCCTAAACCAGAAGTGTTTACATATTCTGATGCTAGCGACTCTGGCTGGGGAGGGTTTTCTGCTCAGATTGGCAGCCAGGTAGCTGTTGGATGTTGGAGTGCCGAGGAGGCTAGTAGGAGTTCTACATTTCGGGAGCTCAGGGCTACAAGGCGGGTCCTTGAATCCCTCGCGCCTCAGCTGAAAGGAGCTGAAGTCTTGCATAGGACTGACAATAAGAATACGGAGATTATTCTCTCTGTTGGGAGCCGCAAGGCGGATCTGCACAACGAGGCTGTGCTTATTTATAAACTGTGTCGCATCTTCGACATTCGCCTATCTGTGGAGTGGATTAGCCGTGACTTCAACACTTTAGCTGATGAGCTGTCGAGAGTGGAGGATGCGAACGATTACATGCTGGATCCTTCCTGTTTTTCGAGATTGGATAAGCTGTGGGGCCCCCACACCGTGGATCGATTCGCCAGCGAGAAAACTGCTCAACTGGCCAGGTTTTGCAGCAGATTCCTCACCCCCGGCTGCGAGGCTGCTGATGCCTTCACTGTTTCATGGGCAGGTGCTAACAATTGGCTGTTTCCTCCCCCCTTTTTGGTGCCTCGTGTGTTGCGTCACATGTCTATGGGTGGGGAGGATGGTACGCTGTTAATCCCGGAGTGGCAGTCAGCACCATGGTGGCCTCTGTTGGTGACCCGACGCGGTACCTGGAAAAAATTTGTCACTGATGCCCGACGGATTCAACCCTATCCTGGTGTCTTCATTGCGGGTTCTGCTGCCAGTAATATCTTCACCACAGGGACCCCATCATTCACATTGTTTGCATTGCGGTTGGAGTTTAGTACCACATTGGCACATTGTGTTAGGTCATAGTCACGTGTAAGTCATTTTCATGCCGTGTTGGCGTCTTTCTGCCTGTTATAGGCATCTGCTTCAGTGTTGGAAGGTGGTCACTCCTGTTATGGGCACCGGTCTTGTAATAATTGCCACAGCCTGTTTTGGGCATTGGATCATTGTGAATTGCATCAGCCTGTTATGGGCGTTTGATCGTCATGATTTGCATCAGCTCGTTATGGACGTTTGATCATTCTGATTTGCATCAGCCTGTTATGGGCTGGAGCTTTGCGATATGCAATGCAGCCTGTTATAGGCAGGCATCTGTTATGTTTTCCGTTGTTGGTTAATTTTGTGTTTTTATTGGGACAATCTTGTGTTTTTGACTACCACACACCTGTGCTTCATCCTGTCGTTTTGGCTGAGAGATCGACCTATTCTTGTTCATGGTCATTGTCATTATGTTGCAGCTGTCCATCCCCTGGTGCAAGAGATCACCTTCCCGCCTGAGTTCCAGACAGGTCGGTTCACAGATCCAGAGCTGAAGCAGCTGGCACAGGCCCTGCCAACCATCTTGGTCCAGGACAGAGCAGCCTCAACAGTTGCCACATACCTCAGAGCCTACAAGTCTTGGAAGACGTGGGCAATTCAGCACAGCTCTGCTTTTTTGCCCGCGGACCAGGTTAAGTTTGCCCTATACGTGGTGTCCATCATTCAACAGGCTCGATCTGTGTCCACTGTTAATTCTGCAGTCTATGGGGTCAATTACGTTCACAAGAAAAGTGGTTACCAAGAACCAGGCGATTATCCATTTGTGAGGCAGTTGACAGAAGCTGCTAAGCGTATCCTTTCCAGGCCTCCATCGCGTAAAAAGCCCCTTACTACTGTCCAGGTGCGGGTATTAGTTTCCCGCTTGGAGAAGGGCAGTGTTGCGGATCTCCAGTTGGCTGCTTTGGTATGTCTGGGGTTCTTTGGCTTCTTGCGCTGGGACGACCTCCACCAGTTGTCGTTGGACAGTTTACGTTTTGGCGAGTCACATGTGGCTATTTACCTGAAGAGGCGAAAGAATGACCAGTTCCGCGAGGGGTCATGGGTGTTTGTTGCTCGGAGTAACACTCCACCATGCCCAGTTGCTGTTTTGGAAAAGTTTTTGAATGTTGGCGGTCATACAGCAGGGTCTAAGTTATTTCGGCGGGTGCAGAACACCAAGCGTGGTGTCCGTCTGAGGGAACAACCTATGTCTTACACGCGTGCGAAAGAGCTGCTAAAAAGGGAACTGAAGCACGAGGGGTTAGATGCCAGTCAATTTGGCATTCATAGCCTTCGTTCTGGAGGAGCGTCTGCGGCTGCCGCCCTTGGGATTCCTGACCGATTGTTCCAGAGACATGGAGGATGGCGGAGTGAGAAGGCCCGTAACAATTATGTGGAGGAATCTTTGGATTCACTCCTTCTTGTTTCAAAGACAATGCTGAGCTAGTAACTAGCTCGCACAGTCAGCGGGAGGACAATGTTTTAAATGTGGACTTTAATTTTCTCTGGCACGGTTCTGCTGTGTGTTCACAGCTTAGTTTGTTATCAATGTCGTTAGAACAACTACAACAGCAAATGTTTTGGATTCATTTTTATTCCTTTTTTTGCGTGTTTTACACTCTTTGCTTTTTACAGTTGCGTGTTTCGGCTTGGCATGGCTACCAGTTGTGTGTGAGAAGTGTTGTTTTCCGCTGGCTGAGGAACGAATGAAGCGGAAAACGTTTTTCTCACACACATCTGGGGGCCTGGGTGCTAGTTGTGTGCAGGGGATCTAGGTCACATGACGTGTTGTAGGTTTCAGTTTTCTTGTTGCCGTTTATCGTGCCTGACCCCCCGCCCACCCACCCGGTGAAAGCTTGTAGTTTTTTACTTCTATTTCAGTGTTAACTGTTTTCTTTATTGTAAGGCCCTTGCGGGGTCAGATACTGCTTTCTAATTCATTTCCGCTCGCTAGCCATTTGTAACGTTTTGTTTGTGATAGTTGAATAAAGGTCAGGCTGCGTGTTTCGGCTTCGCATGGCTACCAGTTGTGTGTGAGAAGTTACTTTTTAAAACACTTTATTTCTGTAATTGCCAGTATATATATATACAATGATCACAACTTGTAATGAAAAATAAATAAAATGAATATCCCGTTTAAGGGCATTAATCCATGACAATGACGAGATATAATCCAACCTCACTACAACGGCCACCTTTTAAGTCTTTATAGGGAGTTGTTCAACTGGAGGACCTGAGTAAATAAATAAGAAGATGGGACAAGAAAACATGGTCCTTGTAGAGAGGTCAGGTGGCCGTTAGTTAAGTATAAATTCGATTGTGTAATTTTTTTACCACACGTTTTTATATAAACAGAACTAGATAAGTTTGTTGAATCAAGACGAAGTGATGTGCATGAATATAGTGCAAAATATGAACAACGACAAATGTTTTACCTCATGTGCATTTCAAAATCATACGGATTTTACTGAAGCACAGAAGTGCCATTTTTAAATTTTACTAGCTTACTTTTTGTAGAAGTAATTCTAGACAATTTTTCATATACTGATGCCAGTTTCTTAAAATAATGAAATTAAATCTTAAAATCAACTGAATGTGTGGCAATTAATAGTTGGTACACCAACTTGGCAGCCGAATTGCCATTAAGCAAATGTCATTAAACTTTGAGGGAAAACAGACAAGCTTGGGTTCATGTTAAAGTTGGGCCTTGAATTGAAAACCAATGGTTTGTGTAATGTTTACAAATACAAATTGCCAAGATTTTTTTTTTGTCATGAATTTTTAATATCACTATAAATCAATAATATCACTATAAATCAAATGTGTGGAGACACGGTGGTCTAGTGGTTAGCGCGTCGGACTTTCAACCTGAAGGTCAGTGTTTCGAAGCCTGGTCTCTGTCGTCGTGTTGTTTCCTTAGACAAGAAACTTTACTCCATACTGTCTCTCTCCACCCAGGTGTATAAATGGGTACCGGGGACAAAATGCTGGGGGTAACCCTGCGATGGACTAGCATCCCATCCAGGGGGGAGTAGCAATATTCCTAGTTGCTTCATGCTACAGAAACCGGGTTAAGCTCTGGCCGTTTGGGCCATCTGGCTCGTGTGCGACTTTACTTTTACTACATAAATCAATAGTACACCACTTTACACCAAAGACCCGGAACATGCACCAGTATGCCACACAATTTGGAAACCCATGCCCACTTTTGGATGAGTCTAGATTGGAAAAATTTTCCTTCTCTTTTTTATTGTGTGCCAGGGCATTTGCACAGCTTTTTTGTCCTCGGCATAGGTCATTTGCCAATTTTTTCAAAACATTTTTATGCCTGGTTGTTGTCCTGGGGGGAGGACATGAGCACTGCTGGAGTTTACTGATGCATAACTTGCTTAGAAATGGCGTTAATTACCTGGTTTTGTCTTCAAACTCCTCACTGGGTTCCTCCACTTGAGCAGCTATTGGTATTTCAGATTCTTCTCCACATTCATCATTTTCTGTTACCGCAGAATCAGTGTCAGAATATCCTCCTTGAAACTGTGGTCTGGGCATACTTGACGTCTACAAAACTACTCTCACAAAACTGATTATACAAGAATTCAAGACCTATAATTTCTTAAGTTGCACTTCATTAAGTGTAAAGTTCAAAGAGTAAAACAATTTGTCATATCATGTGGGAAATCCTAAAACTACAGTGATCATAATCATGTGAACACCAATAATGCCTTCGTGATTCCAAAAAAATAACTTGCACAGCCGTTTTTGCTTCTATGGACAGTTTTGCAGCCAGGCAGGCAATGTGTCAACAAATTAATCCGTGATTATCATCAGTCTAAGCTGATCCAATTCTTTCTTAGTCCTTCGGGTAAACCAGCAGCTTTATCTTCTGCCTTTTCCAGTGTCGTCTGTAGTGAAAAATCCAGATTGGAAGAAAACAATTCCAGAAAATTCCAGTGATTGGAGCAAGCAGATCTGATATTTGATTATCTCAGAATTGAACCACTTTTCCCTTATCAATCCAATTAACAGAAATCCATAGCAGCAATAGACGAGTTCAGCTTTTGATTCAGATGACCTGCTAGCTGTGTGTACAAGAGTTCTACTCTAAGCGTCGCGTTTAAATATTGAATTGAGCACAGCTTTTTCGCCGGTTCAAAGTATCCGCCATTTTATGTACATTCCGCGTTGCCATCCAGGTAAGCAAGGGTTGATGGGAAGACAAATGATTGCGTGACCTCGATGACCTTTCGGTTTCCCACCATAGACGTCTCCGATTTCCTTCCGGGTGAAGCAAAGGAAAAAAGGTGACGTTTGGACGTAGGCTCCATCAATCTCGCTAGGTGAAGGATTATTATTATTATTTTACAATGGAAGAAGAAGGCCGGACGAACGAAGAACTCGATCAATCAAGTACTCAGCCTTCATTTCGAAGATCCTCTTCGTCAATTTTTAGAACTCTTTGCGGATTTTTCGAGAAATCAAAACGCCTGTTTTGTTCCGGGGTGTTTTTGAAGGCGTCGGCGTTCTCCATGGGTTTCTGGAACCCCAGCAAAGGACTCCGCGCCATAATGGCAATAATCGTTTTGCTTGTGGATGTATATTACTTCCTTAATAATGTGTTGGGTGTTTTCGTGTGCCAATATTTTGAAACGCCCCTAAACTCTGTGTTTTGTCCAGGAGTTTATATCGCGGATACAAATTCAACAGCTGCAACTTTTTCACACATTTTAGGTGCAATTGATTCGTACAATGGTTTATACATGATCGCAAACTTCGCTAGGCTAGTGTCAAATGTGACGTTCTTTTGGTGTATGTGGAAACTACAACGACGTTCAGTTTATTGCGTGACTCTGGAGACAGCCTACTCCAGAGCAGGGCGTTCTATTTGGGCCAAGCTGAACTGTACGATGCTAATTTTTGGCTTCTGTCATCTTACAAGCGTTGTTTGGTTCGATTTCACGGTATCTTCGTTCAATGCACCGTATGTTTGTTTTAAAGATAACATAGGCATTATACCAATGTGGGCAATCCTAACTAGTTCTTGGGTCTTCGTCATAATAACGAATGCAATGAAAGATTGCGTGACAATGTGTCACGCAGAAATACGAAACGCTGTCGACTGCAGCTTGGATGACGTCATACGCATTCATAAACGTCTTTGTAAACAAATGTCAAGCACTTCCGAGTCCCTGAAGGTTTGGTTTGTGAGCCACTGGTTCTTGCTTGCTATAACAGCTGTCGTTTATGTTGCAGCCATTGCAACTTTTTATGGGAATGCCAAAGCCAGTTGGCGCCTTTATTACAATATCCTTGTAAGTGCAACATATCTTTATGTATTTGTCTACCCAAACTACCGTGCTGCATCTGTCACAACACAATGCAATCAAATGCTGAAGGAACTAAACATGACAACAGATGAAGACTGGCCCACAGGACACCCATTCCACAACCGCTCCCAGCTGGCCCTTTTCCTCCAGTATGCACAGTACACCAACTGCGGCTTCTAAGTTGGAGAGGTCTCTTTTGGTACCAACTTTGCATGGTTTTCAACTCTGATTGCAATGTGTGGTTTGGGCATGAATGTTCTCTGATTAATAATAGGAAGCTTTTGGCAACAGCAACAAGAACGGCACAAAACAACACAACAATGCCTCTGCACATGCGTTTTACATTTTGGTAAATTTCTGTGCCATTCCCTGAAAAAAACGTCAAATGATCAAGTTACTGGTTTTGTGGAAAATATGAAAACACGAGGGTCAATTTTCCTTTCTCTGCCTGAAATGGAAACCCATCCCTATGAATTCAGCTCCTGGACAATTCAGTCACATTAGACAAATTAAACAAATCAGAACAATTCCAAAGTAGTTTAAAGGCACAAATTCTTTTTTGATATGACATTTTCCTTGACATTGCTGTCGTGGTTGTTAATATTAATTTAGAAGTTACTGTAAGAATGGCAACTGCTGTTAGTTAGCAGAAAGAGAGTTATGATGAGGGATGGAACTAAGAATGTTTCAATCTCACAATGTAACAATTCCTTTATGCTTTTCAATCTCCTGAGTAATTGGAACTAGGCAGATCCAGTTCTGGGTAGAGAATTCACATGGAGTAAATTCATTATTTTACTCAAATGTGATGTAAAAGAAAGACCCAAAATAGATAATCAGACCCAAATCAGATAATGAAAAATGACTTTCCCCCCCCCCCCCCCCCCGCCCCCTTTATATCGCCAAAAAATAAAGATTGGCTGAAAGTTGCATGTGATCCTTGATTAATAGGAATTATTGTACAAAACGTTAAAAGTTCGAACCCGCTTAGGACTAGACTAGACTAGCGATAGTCGTGAAACTCGTGGATTCAAATATAAGTACAGAGCTGCGAAACGCGGTTACTTGCGTGCATGCCTCGCACGCCAGTTGCACTTACACTTTGATGCACTTTGTGATTAGCTAAAAAAATCTTGTGCCATTTTTTTAACCAATCAGAAGTAAAAACCAATCTCGCACACGTTTTCCCTTCCTTGATGCCAGCTACAATGTATTTGCTTCGAGTTGTAATTGGTTCATCAGAATGTGTGCATCTGTTGTGATTGGTCATGATGAGAGTGATTACTTTGGCTATCTAAGACTGCACGCGCGTTCATTTGAGGATCCAACACATGCAAAAATGTATACTTCCTTTCAGTCTAGTTTTGGACATATTAAGGTAACCATATCCTCCATCACTTTCCAATACATTGACGCTGTTTACAGAGCTATACAAATACTTGCAAAACGTTTGATTCTACTACGAAATTTCCAAGCACAGACAACTCTGAAAGTTATTTTTTAAAACACTTTATTTCTGTAATTGCCAGTATATACAATGATCACAACTCGTAATGCGACATATACAAAATAAATATCGCGTTTAAGGGGGGCCGGATATCCATGACAATGACGAGATATAGTCGAACCTCACTACAACGTCTACAACGACCACCTCACGGAACAGAATTGTCCGGCCTTTGTTGAAATGTAGTCTTTATGGGGAGCTGTTCAACTGCATAATTTGAGCAAATAAATAAGAAGGTGGGACAAGAGGAGGCGGCCGTTATGGGGAGGTTATCAATTAGAGGATTTGAGTAGATAAATAACAAGTTGGGACAAGGAAACATGGCCGTTGCAGAGAGGTGGCCGTTAGTATAGGTTCGACTGTGTAAGCTTTTTTTCCACACGTTTTTTATATAAAAAGAACTAGATACGTTTTTTGAATCAAGACGAAGCGATGTTCATGAATTTTGTGCAAATATAAACAACGACGGATGTTTATTTCCTCCTTCGCATTTCAATATCACACGGTTTTTACTTTTTTTGTAGAAGTAATTCGGACTAAAAATAAAAAGATATTAAAAAGTTGACAGTGGCTAAAAATGTTGTTTTGGACGTTTCGGCAACTACTGTTGCCTTCTTCAGCAAAAGATAAAAATGCAAATGTCTAACGGCGTCCTGATGGTATAAGAGGGGGGGTCGTATTTGTCTCCCACGCAGCCGTCATTTGTCTCGTCACGCAACGCTCCTCTGGGGAGGAGCATTGCGTGACGAGACAAATAACGGCTGCGTGGGAGACTAGGGTCGTATAAGATACATGCAAATATTAAATTGCACCTCGAAAGAATATTTTGAGGTGAAACAAAAGCCTCTAGAGCATTCTTAATTATTTCTACAATGTAAACGTTTTGAAGCGCTATGTGTTCGTTTATAGCGTTCGTGTTACGCACGGAATGCCAAGCTTCAAGAATTAGTCTGTCGCCATGCCGATGATCTGTCAACAATTTCGACGCTAGTCAAATCTATTTGGTGGCTGTGGAAGAAAAGGCTCTCTCATCGGCTCCAAACCCTCCCAAATGGTGGTTCAGATAAGTAGAGCGTAAAAAGGGAACACGTGGATGAGTTCCACTCACATCTCAATTCTATCAACACCCATATCAAATTTACCATCGAGATAGAATCAGAAGGTTCCATTGCCTTTCTTGACACAAAAACAACCAGACAAGATGATGGCTCGATCACCGTATCTGTCAACAGGAAAGCTACCCACACTGACCGCTACCTTGATTTCAAATCACACCACCATCCCCAGCATAAACACTCGGTCGTACGCACCCTTATGGATCGCGCAAAGAACATTCCTTCCACCGAGGAGGAAGCATTACGGGAAACTAAGCGAGTAGTGGAAGCCCTTACCGCTAATAACTACCCTACCAATTTCATTCACAATGGTCACCAACCGAATAGACAACAAGAAATAAACGATACAGGACGATACCGACCAACGTAGCATGGTTATCCTGCCCTACGCCAAAGGATTCTCCGAGAGAATCGCAAGAGTTCTTCGAAGCTTCAACATCAAAGTCGCTCATAAGCCTATTCGGACAATCTCAAACATACTTAAAAAGCCAAAAGACAAGATCGAGAAAGAGGCCACCAGAGGAATCGTGTATAAGATCAAATGTAAAGATTGTGATTGTGTTTACATTGGTCAGACATCGCGCGCGCTAAAATCACGCGTGAAAGAGCACGCAAAGGCTATAGCAACATTGGATAAAAACTCTTTGTTGGACAAACACCACATGCTCCACAGCCACGAGCGTCGAAATTGTTGACAGGTCATCGGCATAGCGACAAAGACTAATTCTTGAAGCTTGAAGTTCCGTGCGTAACACGAACGCTATAAACGAACACATAGCGCTTCCAAACGTTTACAATAACATTAAGAATTTGTAGAAATAATTAAGAATGCTCTAGAGACTTTTGTTTCACCTCAAAATATTCTTTCGAGGTGCGATTTAATATTTGCATGTATCTTATACCATCAGGACGCCGTTATACATTTGCATTTTTATATTTTGCTGAAGAAGGCAACAGTAGTTGCCGAAACGTCCAAAACAACATTTTTAGCCAGTGTCAACTTTTTAATAGCTTTTTATCTTTAACATGCCTGGCTACACACCAAACATTTTTTAATTCGGACTAATTCTAGACAATTTTCTTTATACTGATTTAAAGACCAGTTTTTTAAAATGAGATTAAATCTTAAAATCAACTGAATTAGTATAGGCCTTTTCAGTTGTAAAATGTAATCCAAAATCGATCCAAAAGCCATACGGTCTCACTATCACATTTATTTGTTATTTTTGTAACATGACAAGGAAGCCTAATGATGTAAGCCTGGTGGTTTATTTCTAACTTTGGCTACACTTTTCGTCTTTTCCTCTGTTTTTGTAATGCCTTTTTCAGTGTTTAATAAAAAATTTTAAAAAATCCCAAGCATAGACAACCCTGGAAGTTATTTTTTAAACACTTTATTTCTGTAATTGTTAGTATATACAATGATCACAACTCGTAATGCGAAATATACAAAATAAATATCGCGTTTAAAGGGGGGAGGGGGGGGGACGAGATATAGTCTAACCTCACTACAACGGCCACCTTTAGTCTTTTCCTTATTTGAGTAAATCATAAGGAGATGGGACAAGAAAACATGGTCGTTGTAGAGAGGCGGCCGATGGAGAAGTTGGGACAAGAAAACATGGCTGTTGCAGTGGTGGCCGTCAGCATAGGTTCGATTGTGTAAGTTTTTTTTTTTACCCGTTTTTACATAAAAAGAACTCGTTACGTTTCTTGAATCAAGACTGAATGAATATGATGCAAAATATAAACAACGACAAATGTTTTTTTTTTCCGCTTCCCATACTTATTGAAACTTGACCTCTATTAGGTGGACACCTCTGTGAACTGGACGCGGTCACCATTCACCACCATTTGAAGCCATTCCGACATCATTTAGCGAAGAATAACTTCGCTAAATGGCGTCGGAATGGCTTCAAATTCGGTACAAGGCGCAAGTAAACAACACATTTGAGGTAGGTAAACTTTATTTCAAAATAGATAGTTATTTACCCAATTTTAGTGAATCCGTGATTTTCCCATACATTTTTCTGTATACACAAGCTGTCGCATACAACCACGTATGTAGCTTGGGAAGCCTGTGGTTCATCCCAACCAGAATCGCAGGACAACCTCTGAAGCTTGTCCACAAAGTTCAACCAAAATTCCCGAAAAATCATCCGTACCATTTGCTTTCCAATCGAAAATATCAGTTTTCTTGGCTAAATGATAAGCACCCCAAGTTGCAAAAAACCTACTCTGTGCCAGGGTGCATTCCATGCACCTCCCACGCCTAAGATATGGCCACCAACACCATGCATTGCAAGGGAAATGCTACACCATTACGCCAATCATAAATCGTCCACCAACCCCCTTCCCAGCCATTCCCAGGCTCTCTTCTTTTCCCGTCGTGAAAGCGAGATTAAGAGACCCTGGGAACAAGGTTCATAACAACATGAGAGTTGAAAACCAATGGTTTGTCGTTTGTGTAATATCTACGAATACAAATTGCCAAATTCTAACATCACTATAAATCGGTCGTATGCCAAAGACCATGATCGCGCCAGGAAACAGGGGAAAACAGGAGAAAACAGGGGAAAACTGGGGAAACAGGCGAAAACAGGATACAGGAGGAAACAGTGTAAATTCTAAATACATTATAATAAGGGATACATGAAGTACTTACCCCGATTACTCTTGAGGTCCCGCTGGGGCGAAAACGCATAAAGGTCAACTCCCTGTGTACACCCACAGGGAGCAGAGGAGCCAAATTTGACCTAATTTGAGCTTAAAACGCGCGCTGTGTCTTGCGTTATTCGATCTGTTGTTTTCTAGTTTTTCCCCCAGCGGGACCCCAAGCGTAATCGGCGCTTTCCGGAAAGCGTAAGCTTTCCGAGCGAGGCACGAAACGATTTTGTGGCGCCCACAGTCAGCAATTTGCGGTTACCCAACGGAAAGCTCCGATTACGCTTGGGGTCCCGTTGGGGCGAAAAACAGAGATCGAAGATCGAACGCGTATTAAAAGGTCAAATTTGGCTCCTCTGCTCCCTGTGGTATACCCTCGATTCTCTTAACCCTTGATTCTCTTGATCTTCACGCCGGCGAAATCACGCGATAGGTGACCAGAGGACTGCAATTATTTCTTTTTTGCAATGGAAGAAGAAGGCTGGAAGAACGGAGAATTCGATCAATTACCCTCATCTTCATCTCGAAGATCCTCTTTCAGAACCCCTTGCGGATTTTTCAAGAGATCAAAACGCCTGTTTTGTTCCGGCGTGTTTTTGAAGGGGTCGGCGTTCGCCGTAGGGTTCTGGAACCCCAGCAGAGGACTCCGCGCCATAATGCCAATAATAGTTTTGCTTGTGGATATATATTACTTCCTTTACGGTGTATTTGTTGTTTTCCTGTGCCCCCGTTTTGAAACACCCCGAAACACTTGGTTTTGTGGAAATATCACGGCTACAAAAAAATATTCATCAGCTGCAACTTTACCACACATTTTACATGGAATTGATTTGGTCAATGTTTTATCCGTGGTCTCAAACTTCGCTGTGCTGATGTCAAACGCGGCGTTTTTTTGGTGCATGTTGAAACTACAACGACGGACAGTTTATTGCGTGACTCTGAAGTGGGCCTTCTCCAGAGCGGGGCGTTCTATTTGGGCCAAGCTGAACTGTACGATGCTAATTTTCGGTTTCTGTCTTCTTATGACCGTTTTTTGGTTCGATTTCACGTTCACGCGATCGCCTTATGGTTATATTTCAGTTTCCTCGGCCATTATACCTCAGTGGGCCATTCTGACTAGTTCCTGGGTCTTTGTGATAATAACCAATGCAATGGAAAATTGCGTGACAATGTGTCACGCAGAAATGCGAAACGCTGTTGACTGCAGCTTAGATGACGTCATACGAATTCATAAACGTCTTTGTAAACAGATGTCAAGCACTTCCGATTCCCTGAAGGTTTGGTTTGTGATCCATTGGTTTTTGCTTGCTATAACAGCTGTCATTTATGTCGCAAACATGGCATCTCTTTTTGACAATGCCAGAGATTGGTTCGATCTTTATCACGCTATCCTTGTAAGTGTAACATACCTTTATGTGTTTGTCTACCCAAGCTACTGTGCTGCATCTGTCACAACACAATGCAATCGAAAGCTCAAGGAACTAAACATGACCACAGATGAAGACTGGCCCACAGGACACCCATTCCACAACCGCTCCCAGCTGGCTCTTTTCCTCCAGTATGCACAGTACACCAACTGCGGCTTCCAAGTTGGAGAGGTCACTTTTGGTACCAACTTTGCATGGTTTTCAACTCTGATTGCAATGTGTGGTTTGGGCGCGAAATTTCTCTGAATAATAATAGGAAGCTTTAGCAACCACAATGGTAAATGGCCACAAGAAGGGCTCAAAACAATAGAACAATGCCTCTGCACATGCGTTTTACATTTTGGTACATTTCGGTGCCATTCCCTGCAAACAACAATGTCAAATGATCAAATTATTGGTTTTGTACAGAATATGAACACACGACGGTCAATTTTCCTTCCTGTCTGAAATGGAAACCCATCCCTATGAATTCATCTCCTGGACAATTCAGTCACATGAAAAAGGCAAGTGACACACTCCAACACCAACCCCGCACAGGGGTGGATACAGGGGGTGGATTGGGTGGCCTGGCCAACCCTCTTTAGACCGTCAGTTTTAACAGTTTTCTTTTTAATTGCAACAATGAAAAATTTTGTAGACTTAAACATTACCCATAGCCACCCCCTATAAAAAATCCTGGATCCGCCGCTGCCGCGGCCTGGCCAGAACCTTACGCATGCACACAGCCTTATCACCCTGGCAGTGGCATCATCCTTGTTAGGTATAGGACTCATCAGCATGGCGTGATTTTTCAATCATATCAGACAAAATAAACAAATTAGAACAATTGCAAAGTAGTTTAAAAGAGTGCAAATTCTTTTTTGAAGTGACATTTTCCATGACATTGCTGTTGTGGTTGTTAATTAACAATTATTGGATTCAGTTTTCGCATGATAGCGATAATTATCAAGGCCAAAGTTTGTGTTTTCTGCCTCAGCCTTCGGCTTCGGCAGATAATACAAACTGAGGCCTTGATAATTATCCCTATCATGCGAAAACTGAATCCAATAATTGTTTTACTATGTATATTCCTGAGCTGCACTTGTAAAGACAAGAGCGCGCACAAAAAGGTGATCAATGCACAGACAAACTATTGTCTGTAGGTATGATGTCACTTCTATATATATATAATTCATTGTCTGTAGGTGTGACGTAACAGAAACAGCAAGCAATAATTAGCTGCGTGCTTATAGCCAATCAAAATCGAGCTAGTGACACCAATGTATAATATCAGTTTAGAAGTTACTGTGAGAATGGCAACTGCTGTTAGTTAACAGAAAGAGAGTTATAATGAGGGACAGAACTTAGAATGTCTCAATCTCACAAAGTAACAATTCCTTTATGCTTTTCAATCTCCTGAGTAATTGGAACTAGGCAGATCCAGTTCAGGGTGGGCAATTCATATGGAGTGAATTCATTATCATACTCAAATGTGATGTAAAAGAAAGACCCAAAAGATTCCAAAGTCATACTTTAATGGTTCTGGTTCAGATAATGAGAAATAGCTGTGAAATACAAGTGGTAGATCCAGGGGGAAGGCCCCCCATTATAAGAAGGAAGTGCCAAAAAAATAATTCAATCTCTCAACTCTGAAAGTTACTTTTTAAAACACTTTATTTCTGTAATTGCCAGTATATATATATACAATGATCACAACTTGTAATGCAAAATATATAAAATGAATATCCCGTTTAAGGGCATTAATCCATGACAATGACGAGATATTGTCGAACCTCACTACAACGGCCACCTTTTAAGTCTTTATAGGGAGCTGTTCAACTGGAGGACTTGAGTAAATAAATAAGATGGGACAAGAAAACATGGTCCTTGTAGAGAGGTCAGGTGGCTGTTAGTTAAGTATAGGTTCGATTGTGTAATTTTTTTTCCACATGTTTTTATATAAAAAGAACTAGATAAGTTTGTTGAATCAAGACGAAGTGATGTGCATGAATATAGTGCAAAATATAAACAATGACAAATGTTTTACCTCATGTGCATTTCAAAATCACACAGATTTTACTGAAGCACAGAAGTGCCATTTTTACATTTTACTAGCTTACTTTTTGTAGAAGTAATCATATAAGGATGCCAGTTTCTTAAAATAATGAAATTAAATCTTAAAATCAACTGAATGTGTGGCAATTAATAGTTGGTACACCAACTTGGCAGCCGAATTGCCATTAAGCAAATGTCATTAAACTTTGAGGGAAAACAGACAAGCTTGGGTTCATGTTAAAGTTGGGCCTTGAATTGAAAACCAATGGTTTGTGTAATGTTTACAAATACAAATTGCCAGGATTTTTTTGTCAGGATTTTTTAATATCACTATAAATCAACAGTACACCACTTTACACCAAAGACCCGGAACATGCACCAGTATGCCACACTTTTGGATGAGTCTAGATTGGAAAAATTTTCCTTCTCTTTTTTATTGTGTGCCAGGGCATTTGCACAGCTTTTTTGTCCTCGGCATAGGTCATTTGCCAATTTTTTCAAAACATTTTTATGCCCGGTTGTTGTCATGGGGGGAGGACATGAGCACTGCTGAGGCCCTGTTAGGGGGGGTCTGAATAATCCATAATCCTGGATAAATTTTGGAAATAATCCGTATCCCAATATTGTAAAAAAAAATATCCCTAAAATAAAATTCTAAAACAATCAATTTATAGCAACCCCTAATTACCCTTTTGTGTCCCGTGAATTGATTTACGTACTGTATATCAAGCATAAATACGAAAAAAGCAAGTGACACACTCGAACACCAACCCCGCGGCCTGGCCAGTACCTTACGCATGCCCACAGCCATATCACCCTGGCAGTTGCAGCCATGGACAGCTGTTTCGTCCTAGTTAGGACTCGTCAGCATGGCATAGCCAGGCAGGGTCTCACAAAAGATCATTGACAGCTATGCCATGTTGACGAGTCCTAATAAGGACGAAACAGCTGTCCATGGCTGCCACTGCCAGGGTGATATGGCTGTGCGCATGCGTAAGGTACTGGCCAGACCGCGGAGTTGGTGTTTGAGTGTGTCACTTGCTTTTTTCGTGTTTTACTTAAAATTAACTGACACACTGATCGGCAAAAATGCTGATCCACCTCCCCATACGCATGCTGTGGGAGGATGGCCGTGCTGTCCCCAGCCAACAGCTACCACATGTGTTGTGTGGAGCTGGCGCTTAAAGCGATGCTTGCATCCGCCTTGGCAGTAAAGGACACCTACAAAACGACTTTCGGGTCGTGCATAACCGTGGGTATTTCCAACTTTCACCCTGCACTTCAATTCACACATTCTATCTCTGAAACCGAATTGCCTTTCCTTGGTATCAATTTACGCATTTCTGGCAATCGAATCTCTACTACCATCTACTACAAGCCCACAGATACCCACAGTTATCTCACCACCAGTCATCACATCCTCGACACTGCAAAGAAAGCCTACCTCACAGTCAGCTCATACGCATTCGACGCCTCTGCTCTGACGACGCCGACTTTCTAGCAAGAGCACATGAAATGGCCTCTTTCTTTGAAAGGCGTGGTTACAATGCACACACTCTCCAACATGATCTTGAGGAAATCCGACATGTCACACAGACCGATGCCCTCAAACGGAACACCGTGGCCGATGAAAAGGAGAGCAGGATCCCTTTGGTTCTTACTTACCATCCTCTGAACAACAGAATCAAACGGATTTTGCTCGACAACTTCAGCATCATATCGAACGACCCTGAAACCAAGGAAATATTTCCTCAGCCACCAATGATCGCTTATTGCCGAGATCAAAACCTGCGAAACGTCTTGGTCCACACGTCCGACACAAATCAAACTACTTCGCCCGTAGGTTCTGCTCCTTGTCGACACCCCCGCTGCCGTACCTGTGACCACATCTCAAATGACACTACTCTACTGGCTCCAAAAGGCTCCTTCACCATCAGAGAGTCCTTTGCCTGTCTGTCATCTGGCCTTATATACTGCATCTCCTGCCGTCGCTGCCTGCCATTTACATCGGCGAAACTGGGCGCACTCTTAGGGAAAGGTTTGGCGAACATCTCAGGAGTATTACCAAGAGTGCACCCGGTTTTCCAGTCGCAGAGCACTTCAGTTCCAATGGGCACTCTGTGGATGACGTGCAGGTTTGCGGCGTCAAGCTCTGCGGCGGAAACAAGCAAAGGAAACGGCAGGAGATGCGTCTTATTTTCCAACTTGGTACCTGTCAACCGCGCGGCCTAAATTCTGACTTTCGTTTCTTCTAAAGGTCGCGCGCGCATGCAAGAGACAATCAGTTTAAACTTTAGATGTCGTGGCGTATTTCTCAACGAACATAGTTCCACTGAAGAAGAAACGTTTGGAACTTATTAAAAAATTTTGGCACTTTAAATTACATTTAAAAAAGTTTATTCTATATTTAGCCGTTTGTTAAGGAGTGTTTTAGTGTAGACTGAGTTTTAAAACCTTCCAAAAGCCGCATGCATGCAACGGATGAGAGGTCAAGTCTGTCGGTTGTGGTTCCCGTGATTTTGAAGCTTTTTGACCTCATTTTGGCATCCTTTTTTTGCCTGGCGGTTGGTGTGTTGTTTTTGCCATTAATATTGGCATGTAGATTTTTATGTAGGAAAGGTTTGAATTTCTCTAACTGACTGATTCTCTCTGACATGACAGGATCTGAAATGATCTGTTGGCCGTGAATGTCTTTCCTGCTATTAATGTCACGCTGGGCCCAGCTATTTTAGTTTTGTCTTTGCAGGATTTTAAATTTCAGGATCCAAGCTTTATTGCAGAGAGAGTTGTAGCTTAATAAGCTATTCAACTTGTAGAGAGTTAAAGTTTGTCTCAGTCAAGACTGTAATTTTAGCTTCCATTTGCTACGCTTTATAGCTGCATGGAGCTCGTTGTTTATACTAAAACCTCCGTTGGCAATTTTAACAGTCTAGTGACTGCTTCGTTTATGCCACTATTTCATTCAGGCAACACCATGGTTTCGGTTCTCCTCTTGAACCACATCAGTTGCTGGGTTGTTGTATTTGCTAGTTGCTACCTTTCAGTAGCAACACATATTTTTGTTGAGAACAATTAAACCATTCTGCTCGGCATAATTTTCAAGCTTGTAAATTGCCCCAGTAACTTCGAGGAGTGGCTCATTTAGCGGGTGCAACAGCGATGTGAGAGATGCCATTTTTTAAGCGAGTCTTTTGTTGACCTTTGATCACCTACAGTGAGTTCTCAACTTCCCGCCATCTTGAGTATATTACCCAGAAGACTTAGCGACTGGCGACTACTACCGCGAGGCATCGCGGGCTCGGAATTTTGACTAGGAGCACCGGAGGGGCCACTGGAGGTAAATATTTGTCATTCTCTGTATGACTTTCACCTCTCTTTATGACCTTTTATCCTTTTTTATGTAAAAAGCAATCTATGTGATAATGACCGATAATAATCCGTAATTTTAAAATGGGGACGCAAATAATCCGTAATCCTTAAATTTAGTGGCCAATAATCCGTATCCCTTCTCTAAAAACCCCTAATAATCCATAATCCTAAAACCCTAACAGGGCCTCACTGCTGGAGTTTACTGATGCATAACTTGCTTAGAAATGGTGTTAATTACCTGGTTTTGTCTTCAAACTCCTCACTGGGTTCCTCCACTTGAGCAGCTACTGGTATTTCAGATTCTTCTCCACATTCATCATTTTCTGTTACCGCAGAATCAGTGTCAGAATATCCTCCTTGAAACTGTGGTCTGGGCATACTTGACGTCTACAAAACTACTCTCACAAAACTGATTATACAAGAATTCAAGACCTATAATTTCTTAAGTTGCACTTCATTAAGTGTAAAGTTCAAAGAGTAAAACAATTTGTCATGTCATGTGGGAAATCCTAAAACTACAGTGATCATAATCATGTGAACACCAATAATGCCTTCGTGATTCCAAAAAAATAACTTGCACAGCCGTTTTTGCTTCTATGGACAGTTTTGCAGCCAGGCAGGCAATGTGTCAACAAATTAATCCGTGATTATCATCAGTCTAAGCTGATCCAATTCTTTCTTAGTCCTTCGGGTAAACCAGCAGCTTTATCTTCTTCCTTTTCCAGTGTCGTCTGTAGTGAAAAATCCAAATTGGAAGAAACAATTCCAGAAAATTCCAGTGATTGGAGCAAGCAGATCTGATATTTGATTATCTCAGAATTGAACCACTTTTCCCTTATCAATCCAATTAACAGAAATCCATAGCAGCAATAGACGAGTTCAGCTTTTGATTCAGATGACCTGCTAGATGTGTGTACAAGAGTTCTACTCTAAGCTTCACGTTTAAATATTGAATTGAGCACAGCTTTTTCGCCGGTTCAAAGTATCCGCCATTTTATGTACATTCCGCGTTGCCATCCAGGTAAGCAAGGAACGATGGGAAGACAAATGATTGCGTGACCTCCGTAAAGCAAGGTTTCGGTTTTCCTTCCTATTTCTTTTTTGCAATGGAAGAAGAAGGCTGGAAGAACGAAGAATTCGATCAGTTGCCCTCATCGGGTAATTCAAGTGATCAATCCTTATCTCGAAGATCCTCCTCGTCAGTATTCAGAACGCCTTGCGGATTTTTCGAGAGATCAAAACGCCTGTTTTGTTCCGGCGTGTTTTTGAAGGGGTCGGCGTTTGCCATGGGGTTCTGGAACCCCAGCAAAGGGTTCCGCGCCATAATGGCAATAATCGTTTTGCTTGTGGATATATGTCACATCTTTGATGCTGTATATTATGCTTTCGTGTGCCTTCATGTTGAAACACCCCTAAACTCTTGGTTTTGTGGAAATATGACGGCTACAAATTCAACAGCTGCAAATTTACCACATATCTTACACGGAATTGAGTTGTCCGGTGTTTTATACGTGGTCTCAGACTTCGCTGTACTAATGTCAAGCGTGGCGTTCTTTTGGTGTATGTGGAAACTACAACGACGTTCAGTTTATTGCGTGACCCTGGAGAGGGCCTACTCCAGAGCGGGGCGTTCTATTTGGGCCAAGCTCAATTGTATGATGCTAATATTTGGCTTCTTTCTTCTTACGAAAATTTTTTTGTTCGATTTCACGTTTAAGAGATCGTTTTATGGTTTTTATATTGCAATATCCTCGGGCATTATACTTAACTGGGCCATCCTGACTAGTTCCTGGGTGTTTGTGATAATAACCAATGCAATGAAAGATTGCGTGACAATGTGTCACTCAGAAATACGAAACGCTGTCGATTGCAGCTTGGATGACGTCATACGCATTCATAAACATCTTTGCAAACAGATGTCAAGCACTTCCGAGTCCCTGAAGGTTTGGTTTGTGATCCACTGGTTCTTGCTTGCAATAACAGCTGTTGTTTATGTCGCAAACATTGTAACTTTTTTTGGGAATACCAGAGATTGGATCGACTTTTTTGGGAATATCCTTGTAAGTAACCTGTTTGGAATTGTAATATACCTTTACGTATTTGTGTACCCAAGCTACTGTGCTGCATCTGTCACAACACAATGCAATCAAATGCTCAAGGAACTAAACATAACAACAGATGAAGACTGGCCCACAGGACACCCATTCTACAACCGCTCCCAGCTGGCCCTTTTTCTCCAGTATGCACAGTACACCAACTGCGGCTTCCAAGTTGGAGAGGTCACTTTTGGTACCACCTTTGCATGGTTTTCAACTCTGATTGCAATGTGTGGTTTGGTTGTGAAAGTTCTCTGATTAATAATAGTAAAGTTTAGCAACCATAACAGCGACGGCAACGAGAATGGCACAAAACAATAGAACAATGCCTCTGCACGTGCATTTTACATTTTGGTAAATTTCTGCACCATTCCCTGCAAACAACAATGTCAAATGATCAAATTATTGGTTTTATAGGGAACACGATGGTCAATTTTCCTTCCTCTGTCTGAAATGGAAACCCATCCCTATGAATTTAGCTCCTGGACAATTCAGTCACATCAAAAACATGAAAAAGGCAAGTGACACACTCAAACATCAACCCTGCAGTCTGGCCAGTACCTTACGCATGCACACAGCTATATCACCCTGGCAGTGCATGTGGCAGCCATGGACAGTTGTTTCATCCTTGTTAGGTAGGACTCATCACCATGGCATGATTTTTCAATCATATTAGACAAAATAAACAAATCAGAACAATTGCAAAGTAGTTTAAAAGAGTGCAATTTATTTTTTAAAGTGACATTTTCCTTGCTGTGAGAATGGCAGCTGCTGTTAGTTAGCAGAAAGAGAGTTATGATGAGTGATGGAACTAAGAATGTCTCAACCTCACAAAGTAACAATTCCTTTATGCTTTTCAATCTCTTGAGTAATTGGAACTAGGCACATCCAGTTCAGGGTAGATCGAATTCATTTTACAGATTGTTCAGATAATGAGAAAGGACTGAGAAATGCGAGTGGTAGACCCAGGGGAGGCCCCCATCTTATATGGCCAAAAAATAAAGACGAAGGGCCAAAAAAAAAAAGAATCCAGTCTCTCTTCTACCCCCCAACTCCCCCCCCCCCCCCCCCCGCCCCCTGGGATGGGGTGAGATTGGCTGAAACTTGCATGTCATCCTTACTAAAATTGTAATCAGCAGCAATCATTGTACAACAACGTAAAAAGTTCGTACCCATATCGGACTAGTCTAGACTACGTATTTAAAACATCTTTATTGACAAGAGGATACCTGCTTGAAACTCGTGGAAGTATAATATACGTTTAGAACCGCGAAGCGTGGTGCCTCGCGTGCATGCCTCGCACATCAGTTGCACTCCCTGCACTCAAACTTTGCAACACTTTGTGATTGATTCCAAAATCTTGTGTCATTTTTTCAACCAATCAGAAGTAAAATCCAAACTCGCAACTCGCACGCGTTTTCCCGGCTACATGTATTATGTGTCTGTTGTGATTGGTCAGAGTGATTACCTTGGTTTTGGTGTTATGACAATCAAGTGAAAACCGCTCTATAGGTCTAAGACAGATCCAACACATGCAAAAATGTATACTGCATGCCTTGCGTTCCAGATTCGGACATAAGGTAACCATATCTTCCGTCACTTTCCAATACATTGGCGCTGTTTACAGAGCTATATAAACTATTTGCAAAAAGTTTATTAACAAGTTTGATTCTGCTACGAAATTTCCCATAGACAACTCTGAAAGTTATTTTTTAAAACACTTTATTTCTGTAATTGCCAGTATATACAATAATCATAACACGTAATGCGAAATGTACAAAATAAATATCGCGTTTAAGGGGGGGGGGGGGGGGGATATCCATGACTATCACGAGATGCTGTCGAACCTCACTACAACGGCCACCTTAGAACAGAATTGTCCGGCCTTTGTAGAGATGTAGTCTTTATGGCCGGGGAGCTGTTCAACTGTAGGATTTGAGTAAATAAATAAGAAGATGGGACAAGAAAACATATCTTTGTACACGTAGAGAGGTGGCCGTTATGGGGAGGTTATCAATAAAAGGAATTGGAGTTAATAAATAACAAGTTGCCGGGACAAGAAAACATGGCCGTTGCAGAGAGGTGGCCGAAATTAGTATAGGTTCGATTGTGTAAGTTTTTTTCCACACGTTTTTATATGAAAAAAAAACTAGATACGTTTGTTGAATCAAAGCGAAGTGATGTCCATGAATGAAGTGCAAAATATAAACGACGAATGTTTTTTTTTTTTCTCCTTCGCATTTCAGTATCACACGGTTTTTAGTGAAGCAGAAGTGCCGTTCTTAAATTTGCGATGTGATTGTAGAGTTTTACAGACGGTCCCAGTTTCAAATTCATTCCTTTCATAAGCATCTCGGGTGACAGTGAAAGCAGAGCTTTGCCATCAATTTCCTAGGAGAGAGAAAAAAATTAAAAAAAAGTTAAACTCAATATGTAGTGAATCATGTTGAAACTACGTTGAAACTGCGTTGCTAGTATGCACAATCAATGCAAATATTGCGCAAAATAGCGTGAGGCAACCGTCAACATTTCCTTTTTCTTTCACTAGCTTCCTTTTTGTAGAAGTAATTATATATAATTCAAGGACCAGTTTTTTTAAATAAGATGAAATCAACTGAATGTGTGGTAATTAATAGTACAGGCCTTTGTCAGTTGTAAAATGTAATCCGAAAGCCATACTGTCTCAGTATCACATTTATTTGTTATTTTTGTAACATAACAAAGAAGCCCAATGTTGTAACCCTGGTGGTTTATTTTTGGCTTTGGCTACACTTTTTGTGTTTTTCCTCTGTTTTCATAATGCCTTTTTCCGGTTAATAAAAAAATTTAAAAAGTACCCAACTTGGTTTGCTCATATTTGCACGTCCAGCCAATCTCGTCTACAGAGGCCACGTTCCTTTGGTCAGCACCAAGGAGCGGTATGTACTTTATGTACTCCTTATTATAGTGTATTAAGAATTTAACTTCGCCACTTTGGGCAAATTGAGTGTCAGCTTTTGGCACTAAGATTTATGGGATCGTTTTGGTAACCAATGTGAGCTATGATTGGTTGATGGTTGCCTTTGGAAACCATCAACCTATCGATTCCAGAAAGCCTAGTGCCAAAAACTGGTGCTCAGTCTCCCTGAAGTTTATGGAGTGGCAATTTATCAGTCAATGATTCCCTGATTCCCTTGTATTTTTGAGCATTTGGTCTCTACTGACCTAAGACGGGTGGGCTCTGGGAACGAGGTTGACGTCTGTCACTGGCAGTAGCAAAAAGCTACTGGAGGAGGGAGAGGGTCCTGGGGCTTTATCAAAATCTGCACCAAACCTGCTCCAGAAACAGCAAGTAAGTAAGTAACTGTATTTGCAATGGACCACCGTAACGAAATAGAAACAGCTCTTGTTCTTACGATTAGGCGAGCGTCCTTCCACAGCCGGTTTGTCCCCCACCCGGTGAGTTCTTTGTGCACCAGCTGGTAGAAATGCAGATGCAAGGTAACATGGTCTGGGTTGATTAGGAGACCTAGGGGTGGGTACTGGCACTTGTGCCTTCGCTAGGTAAACGATACATTTGGGATCGATTGGGACTGAAGGTAGTGCTGCTTGACTTTTGACTTCAGAACGTGTGGTTGTCGTGGTAATCGGTGATGCTCTGGAAATCAAACCTGTAGTGGAGTTGCTAGGCTTTTTTTTTGCTGTGAAGAAGTTGACATTTGGAGATTCTTCCCGGCGGTCAAGCAAGGAATAGCACTGTTTTATCTGAGGCATCATTTTTTCTCCTGCCAAAATGAAACAAAACAAAGAAACAAACAGCGGGTCATCCCTCTCGCTCAAACATATTCAGACCTAGAAAGATGTAGCTGGATCCCGCCTCCTCCCTTTCCCCTCTCCTGCCCCCAAAGCAGTTTTTGTCAGGTTCCTGTTTTTGTACTTTGCGCAGTATTTATCGCACCGTGACATTCAACTGAGATGGCGGTTAAACGAACTGAACGATCATACTCAACAAATGCCAGGAAAATAGGGGACTGTTAACAGTCTATTTTATAACTTTGATGTGCCTACCTTTTCTGTTTTCTGTTCGGTACACGTCTCCACGAGTGAGTTCCATTACAACAAAAGTATTCGTAGAACTTGATATCGCAACAGACTAGAACGAGATAAAAAATCAGAACAATGAATGATTGTATCAATAAAAAGTCTGTTTGTTGCAGACATCCGTCAAGTAGTCATTTTGGTGTACAACTTTGGTACGCCAACATGACAGCCAAATTTCTATTAAGCAAATGTTATTAAGCTTTGAGCTAGACAAGCTTGGGTTTATCTTAAAGTTGGGCCTTGAAATGAAAACCAATGGTCTGTGTAATGTTTACAAATAAAAATTGCCAGGAATTTCTAACATGACTGTAAATCGGTACTGCACCACTTTACGCCGAAGACCGTGATCATGCGCCAGTATGCCGCACAATAATTTAGAAGCCGAAGATCTTCAGTGTAACCAGCATAAAAATGCATCCTGAGCTCTGTGTCACAACACCTTACATGATATAACAATCAGTGCTTTCCAAGGCTCCAATCGCAACATGATTAGAAATGGTGTTACCTGGTTTTGTCTAAAATCTCCTCACTGGGTTCCTCCACTTAAGCAGCTATTGGTATTTCAGATTCTTCTCCACATTCATCATTTTCTGTTACCGCAGAATCAGCATCAGAATATCGTCCTTGAAATCGTGGTCTGGGCATACTTGACGTCTACAAAACTACTCTCACAAAACTGATTATACAAGAATTCAAGACCTATAATTTCTTAAGTTGCACTTCATTAAGTGTAAAGTTCAAAGAGAAAATCAATGTCATATCATGCGGGAAATCCTAAAACTGCAGTGATTATAATCATATGTACACCAATAATGCCTTCGTGATTCCAAAAAAATAACTTGCACAGCCGTTTTTGCTTCTATGCACAGTTCTGCAGCCAAGCAAGCAATGTATCAACAAATTAATCCGTGATTATCAACAGTCTAAGCTGATCCAATTCTTTCTTAGTCCTTCAGATAAACCAACAGCTTTATCTTCTTCCTTTTCCAGTGTCGTCTGTAGTGAAAAATCCAGATTGGAAGAAACAAATTCCACAAAATTCCAGTGATTATTGGAGATTCAGATGACCTGCTAGCTGAACATTAAAAATCAGAAAACGGCAAATTGTGGTGCGGTAGGCTATGTAAGCCTAAGCCTAGCTGAGGTCACAGGTTCAATTCTGAGTGGGGATTTTAGATTTTTCTTTTTTACACTTAAAAATTTATTGAAAATAAAATTCTAAGTGTCGACATTACGTTATATAAGTCTCAATAAGGAGTCTTGGGCCCTCTCATCTATCCCTTCAAGTACTATTCCGCCTTGCCATCCACTGCCATCCAGGTAAGCAAGGGTTGATGGGAAGACAAATGATTGCGTGACCTCGCCCACCAAAGACGTCTACTATTTCCTTCCGGGTGAAGCAAAGCAAATAGGTGACGTTTGCACGTAGGCTACACTAATCTCGCTAGCTAGGTGAAGGATTATTATTATTATTATTTTGCAATGGAAGAAGGAGGCCGGACGAACGAAGAACTCGATCAATCAAGTACTCAGTCTTCATTTCGAAGATCCTCTTCGTCAGTTTTCAAAACTCTTTGCGAATTTTTCAAGACATCAAAACGTCTGTTTTGTTCCGGCGTGTTTTTGAAGGGGTCGGCGTTCGCCGTAGGGTTCTGGAACCCCAGCAAAGGACACCGCGCCATAATGGCAATAATCGTTTTGCTTGTGGATCTATATTACATCTTTGATGCTGTATATTTTGCTTTCGTGTGCCGCCACGTTGAAACGCCCCTAAACTCTTGGTTTTGTGGAAATATCACGGCTACAAATTCAAGAGCTGCACATATTTTACATGGAATTGAGTTGGAAAGTGTTTTATCCTTGGTTTCAATATTCTCTGTGCTAATGTCAAACGTGGCGTTCTTTTGCTGTATGTGGAAACTACAACAACGGACAGTTTATTGTGTGACTCTAGAGACGGCCTACACCAGAGCGGGGCGTTCTGTTTGGGCCAAGCTAAATTGTACGATTTTAATTTTTGGCTTCAGTCTTCTAACAAAGGATTTTTGGCTCGATTTTACGTTCAAGGGATCTTCTTATGCCGTTACTCCATTGTCCTTGTCAAGTATACCTCTGTGGGCCATTCTGACTAGTTCCTGGGTCTTTGTGATAATAACCAATGCAATGAAGGATTGCGTGACAATGTGCTACGCAGAAATGCGAAACGCTGTTGACTGCAGCTTAGATGACGTCATACGCATTCATAAACGTCTTTGTAAACAGATGTCAAGCACTTCCGAGTCCCTGAAGGTTTGGTTTGTGATCCACTGGTTCTTGCTTGCTATAACAGTTGTCATTTATGTTCCAAACATAGTATCTTTTTTTGAAAAGGCCAAAGATTGGCTCGACCTTTATGATGCCATCCTTGTAAGTGTAACATACCTTTATGTATTTGTGTACCCAAGCTACTGTGCTTCATCTGTCACAACACAATGCAATCGAATGCTCAAGGAACTAAACATGACAACAGATGAAGACTGGCCCACAGGCCACCCATTCCACAACCGCTCCCAGCTGGCCCTTTTCCTCCAGTATGCACAGTACACCAACTGCGGCTTCCAAGTTGGAGAGGTCACTTTTGGTACCAACTTTGCATGGTTTTCAACTCTGATTGCAATGTGTGGGTTGGGCGTGAAAGTTCTCTGATTAATAATAGGAAGCTTTAGCAACCATATCATGACAGCGAACGGTTTTTTCCCAATAGAACCCGAAAAAAATCCAACCAACGCACCCAAACGAAAACAGTTGTCCCCAACAGAACACGCCCTAAGCAAATCAGAACATATCATATCATATCAAATTATTGCCAGATAAATTTTAGGAAAAGTCACAAAGTTTCATGGTGTTTGAATACATATTAAGGAGGTTATGAATGTTGAAAGTTAGCGTGGGTACTTTGTGCCCCCTCTCCCCCCCCCCCCCCCTACCCCAAGGCAAAATAGGGTTAATGGTTGTGGTTCAGATAAATAGCTGTGAAATGCAAGTGGTAGATCCAGGGGGAAGCCCCCCCCCCCCCCTCCCCCCCGCATTATAAGAATGAAGTGCCAAAAAAAAAACGAATTCAGTCTCTCTCTCAGTCTTCAGCTACAATGTATTTGCTTCAAGTTGTAATTGGTTCATCAGAATGTATGCGTCTGTTATGATTGGTCACAGTGAT
Organism: Cladopsammia gracilis; assembly: GCA_022457155.1. Taxonomy (NCBI): domain Eukaryota; kingdom Metazoa; phylum Cnidaria; class Anthozoa; order Scleractinia; family Dendrophylliidae; genus Cladopsammia; species Cladopsammia gracilis. The sequence continues at coordinate 366,195 of JAJGOT010000573.1, forward strand.
AATTTTGGTTTTGGTGTTATGACACTCGAGTGAAAACCGCTCTATTGGTCTAAGGCGGATCCAACACATGCAAAAATGTATGCTGCATGCCTTGCATTCCAGATTCGGAAATAAGGTAACCATATTGTCCGTCACTTTCCAATACATTGGCGCTGTTTACAGAGCTATATAAACTATTTGCAAAAAGTTTATTAACAAGTTTGATTCTGCTACGAAATTTCCAAGCATAGACAACTCTGAAAGTTATTTTTTAAAACACTTTATTTCTGTAATTGCCAGTATATACAATGATCACAACACGTAATGCGAAATATACAAAATAAATATCGCGTTTAAGAGGAGGAGGGGGGGGGGGGGGGCGGGGGGATTATCACGAGATGCTGTAGAACCTCACTACAACGGCCACCTTAGAACAGAATTGTCCGGCCTTTGTAGAGATGTAGTTTTTATGGGTAGCTGTTCAACTGGAGGATTTGAGTAAATAAATAAGAAGATGGGACAAGAAAACATAGTCGTTGTACATGTAGAGAGGTGGCCGTTACGAGGAGGTTATCAATTAGAGGATTTGAGTTAATAAATAACAAGTTGCCGGGACAAGAAAACATGGCCGTTGCAGAGAGGTGGCTGAAATTAGTATAGGTTCGATTGTGTAAGTTTTCTTCCACGCGTTTTTATATAAAAAAACTAGATACTTTGTTGAATGAATGAAGTGTAAAATATAAACAGCGACGAATGTTTTTTTTTTCCCCTTCGCATTTTAGTATTACACGGTTTTTACTAAAGCAGAAGTGCCGTTCTTAAATTTGCGATGTGATTGTAGAGTTTTACAGACGGTCCCAGTTTCAAATTCATTCCTTTCATAAGCATCTCGGGTGACAGTGAAAGCAGAGCTTTGCCATCAATTTCCTGCGAGAGAGGAAAAAAATTAAAAAAGTTAAACTCGATATGTAGGGAATCATGTTGAAACTACGTTGAAACTGCGTTGCTGGTATGCACAATCAATGCAAATATTGCGCAAAATAGCGTGAGGCAACCGTCAACATTTCCTTTCTCTTTCACAAGCTTCCTTTTGTAGAAGTAATTATATATAATTTAAGGACCATGCAGTTTTTTAAAATAAGGAGAAATCAACTGAATGTGTGGTAATTAATAGTATAGGTCTTTTTCAGTTGTAAAGTCCGAAAGCCATACTGTCTCAGTATCACATTTATTTGTTATTTTTGTAACATAACAAAGAAGCCCAATATTTTAAGCCTGGTGGTTTATTTTTGGCTTTGGCTACACTTTTTGTGTTTTTCCTCTGTTTTTTATAATGCCTTTTTCCGGTTAATAAAAAAATTTAAAAAAGTACCCAACATGGTTTGCTCATATTTGCACGTCCACCCAATCTCGTCTACAGAGGCCACGTTTCCTTTTTTTTTTTGGTCAGCACTAAGGAGCGGTATGTACCTTATGTACTCCTTATTATAGTGTATTTAGAATTTAACTTCGTCACCCCAGAAACTTTGGGGAAACTGAGCGCCAGCTTTTGGCACTAAGATTTCTGGGATCCTTTGGGTAACCAATATGAGCTATGATTGGTTAATGGTTGCCTTTGGAAACCATCAACCTATCGTAACTAACGCTGGTTACCCTAACGATTCCAAAAAGCCTAGTGCCGAAAACTGGTGCTCAGTCTCCCTGAAGTTTATGGAGTGGCAAATAGCCCAATTTCGATATATTAAAATTTAACTTTAAACAAAAGACGAGGCTAAGGGGAATAAACCATATAAATCCCTACTATCATTCCCCTAAGCCTCGTAGTGATGTCTTTTGTTTCAAGTTGAATTATTGGGCTATTATCAGTCAATGATTCCCTTGTATTTTTGAGCTTTCGGTCTCCGCTGACCTAAGACGGGTGGGCTCTGGAAACGTGGTTGGCGTCTGCCACTGGCAGAAGCAGAAAGCTACTGGAGGAGGGAGAGGGTCCTAGGGGTTTATCAAAATCTGCTACAAACCTGCTCCAGAAACAGCTCTGCTTTATCCGCGCAGTCCGTGGCAGCAATAAAATCCGCAACATTTTGCGCAGTCCATTTCGTCAACTCCTTGTCGCATATCGCACCAGTCTTTATATACTCGACGAGTGGAGGACTCGTAGGCTCCGTTCCATGATTCACCGCGACCACCTCACGTGGAACCAACTTGGCCCGAACATAAACCGACATCGGGTTGAAAATAGGTTCTTGAGCATTCAAAACCGTTTGGTTTGGCGCAATATCCGGTGTTCGACAAATTGCAGGATATTGAGGCTTGTCACGTGGCGATATTTTTCCTCCTTTAATTTCTTGAGTCAGCGGCGCCGCTGAGCTGGATGAAATCGTATTCGTTCTTGGTGGACCGACGCTATACGCAGTGGTTGTTTTCTGTACATTAACCACGGGATTCTTACTGTTCCAACTCGCTGGGCCTCCGTTAGTATAAGCAGAGCGAATGCGTGATGGATTAAGCGTGACAGAGGTACTGATTGGATCATAGCACGAGTGCACTCTGGTATTTGGATGGGCGTGGTCGCTGTACAATGATGGTGGACCTTGTGAGCTTGAAACAAACTTCCCTGTAGATGGGACGCACTTAGTGTGTACCTCCTTCAAGCCAGTCTTTGAATTCAAACTGGGATGAGGACGTGTCATGTGGTGTATAACCGTCGTACAACTGCCATTACTGCATTCGTTCTTAGGATTAGGCGAGCGTCCTTCCACAGCCGGTTTGTCCCCCACCCGGTGAGTTCTTTGTGCACCAGCTGGTAGAAATGCATATGCCGCTTCTCTGGTGCTTGCCTTGTAAACAGGGACAAGGTAACCCGGTCTGGGTTGAGTAGGAGACCCAGGGGTGGGTACTGGGGCTTGCGCCTTCGCTAGGTAAACAATACATTTGGGATCGACTGGGACTGAAGGTTGTGCTACTTGACCTTTGACCTCGGAATGTGTGGTTGTCGTGGTTACCGGTGATGCTCTGGAAACCAAACCTGGAGTGGAGTTGCTTGGAGAATTTTTTCCTGCGAAGAAGTTGACATTTGGAGATTCTTCCCGGCGGTCAAACAAGGAATAGCACTGTTTTATCTGGGGCATCACTTCTTCTTCTGCCAAAACGGAACAAAACAAAAAATAGCGGGTTAGTCCTTTCGCTCAAACATAGAAAGTTCTAACTTTTGAGTTGGTGGATAAATCCTACAGTGTGACCATTCAAATAAAAGCTCTTTAGAAGTACCTTCCCGTGGTAGTATATGTGTGTCAGTATTTTGCAGTGAAATTTGGGATTTTTCTTCAACTTTGACATAAAACATTTCATTCGCATTTCCTAAATTTCTGTCAAAATTAACTCTGTTTGCACGAAGTCAACATCGGTACCGAAGGACAACACTCTACGAGCAGAGTTTTCTTGCTCGCCTTTCGTACCGCTCAGAGATGCACAGGGAGACCAAGACACGAACATATACTAAGAGCTAGAACTCCAGCTAGTTCTCTTGGTCCGAATTATGACTCCGACTGGCCAGCCCGAGCAAAAATCCATTGCACCTTGCACTTATAAGTTGACCTATAAGTTGACCTATAAGTTGACCTATAAGTTGACCTATAAGTTTAGACTATTTTCCCGTGAGTTCGTCGAGTTCGAAATTATAAAAACTGGGGAGGGTATAAAAAATACTCTGGGTGCGGATGAAAGTGAAGATAGCGTGGGGAGGTTCCGCCTTCTCCCTCCCTGTCCCCACCCCTGGGCAGTTTCTGTACTTCCCCCAGTCTTATCACACCATGAAATTCAAGATGGCGGCTAAACGAACTGAACGATAAGGTATAAGGTATAATTTATTTACCGTCAGGTACACGGGGAGTGGTTGCCCAATCTCCCGAGCCGGAGGCTCATGATAAACTCGATTTGACACACGGGAAAATAGGGGACTGTGAACAGTTCATTTTATAACATTTAAGGTGCTTACCTTTTCCGTTTTCCATTTGGTTCACGCCCCCACGAGTGGATTTCATTACAACAGAAGTATTCGGAGAACTTGATATCGCAACAGGCTAGAACGAGATAAAAAAAAATCAGAACAATGAATGATTGTATCAATGAAAAATCAGTTTTTTGCAGACATCGATCAAGTAGCTATGCAAACTCATTGTGTTCTAAAACAGCAGTTTTGTAAGCGCGATTGGGTTGTAAAACTTGAAACCGTACGCTTGCTCTCAAACCTCGAGGATTTTTCGAGGAGTTATGCGTAATAAGATAACTGGCCGGAACAAGAAAGTACGGTATCCCTGTTACGTTTTAAAGGATTTGACTGCTTCTCTTAGTTTTTGTCAAGCGCTCCCTCTCTATTCTCACGAATTCGTGCCATGCTCAAAATAGCGATTGTTCTCTTTACCGGTTACCATGTATTTTTTTTATTATCAATTCTAAGAATTTGGGTTGTATCAAAAAAAAAAAAATACAAAACTGAATGTAAGGCTGGCACTACAGCAAAGGGCAGATTTATTAAATGGCCAATATTTCGACTAATTGTACTAGTCTTCCTCAGGGCCAGGGCTATACTGAAAGAAAATATTGTAACGGCTCCTAAAATTTGAAAATTACATGGTTATAAATGATTGGCTAATACATGACATGTAGACGGCACACTTGTAAACATAAGATAAAAATAATATATGACATATATAGTGTATGATACAAAACTGAGTTCAGCGTTCGTTCCTTCGGTTAATGCCTTCTGGTGACAAAGTGTTCCCTCTATGAATTAAAAAGGCCTCGCGTGCTTTTCGACGTGAAGCATTGGTGGTAGGCTGCAGTTCAAGCGGGATGAGTCTCATGTCCGCGGAAGAGTGGCCTGGTAAGTTGAAATGTGTAGGGACCGCTGCTGTGGAGTTGGCGTGATGTGGGTTGTTTGTCCCTTGTCTGTGTTCTGTGAAGCGTTCACGAATCGTGCGTTTGGTTTCCCCTATATACTGTTTTTTACATTTTTTGCCATCTATCATATATGTGAGGTTACTAGAATTACAGGTTAAATGTTGTTTTATTTGTCTAATTTCCGCGGTGTTGCTAAAAGTATACGAAGTTCTACCATTGTCAATGTAAGGGCAGGTGAGACATCCATGAGTGGAGTTGCAGCGGAAAGTGCCAGAGGTAGGCTTTGGTGTCGTGTTAGTGTTGTTTAGTTTAGCTAAAAAAAAAAAAACTATCCCCCATTTGATGATTTCTTGATCTGTTTGCTTTGGAATATACTAACACTACATAACAGGAAAAAAGATTGTTATGTTCGTACCCCATTTTCTCTTTCAATGTTCTCCAGCGTTGTTGGCTTGTTAACGCGCATAAGGGTGGGCTGAAATGTTAGAAATAAAATATAATACATATCTCTAACCAGCCATTATTATTTTGTTTCTTATATAAACGATACCAATTCCGAATTTTTAAACAATTTTCCGAAGATTTTACGCCGAATATTTTGGAAAATTCTCCGAATACTGTCCGAAGGTTGTACGAACGTTTCCGATCATTTTATGAAATTTTCCGAGGTTGCTGAAGTTGTCCGAAGATTTCCGAGGAAGTTCCGAAGATGTTTCGATTGTAGACCAAAACCTTGTATTTCGCTGAAATTTATATAATCAAAGTAACATAACACGTCAAGTATTTCATGAAGTAATGTTATGGTATTTGCATTTCGTACTGATATAGTCGAATCTCCTGTAAACGAAAACAGAGCAGAAGCCAAGTTAGTCGATAACGGGAGGTTAGACCACATGAATCATGAACTGAACATGTAGTAATTTCAACGTACGAAGCACTTAACGGCACAAATTATTATGTTATATAGAAGTTTTGATGCAAGGGTCAATATTTTCGTTGTATATTGGAGTTGTACTGTAATGTAACACATGATTCTTTTTACGTCTGTAGTGGCATCGAAATATAGGTGAGTGGTCGCTTACCAGAGGTTAAAAACAATGGAAAAATTCAAATCAGCGTTGAAAGCGGTTGCGGTCGTTTACGAGAGATGGTCGTTACACGAGAGGTTTCAACTATAACGATCTGACTGGAAAAAATAAGTAGTTTGGAAAAGTGGTCGCTTCCGAGAGTGGATGCACATGGAGTTTCGACTTGAACAGGCTCCATGTGAGAAGTCTCAATTGCAATTCAAGTCTCAAGTCTCCTTGAACTTGAATTGAATTTTATGGCCGTTCTGATCTTATGTTTTTTTTTTTTATACCTAATATGTAGCTCAGAATTCTTCAAGTTGAATGTTTTTCGAGGGTGCGAATCAGGCCCTTGGCTCTGTCAACTGCTTATGACTTAGTCTATTTGAGAATCAATGATAACAAAATCAATTACCAAGTAACAAATACTGCGGTCTCTCTGATGTACTCCGTGCGGTTAGATAGATGCCCGCATTGCTGGTCAATGTTGTCCAACAATGTCGTAACGTTAGAAAGAACAAAAACAGTTCTAGTACAAATTTAATATCTAACATATTGACTGACAACTTTTTTCCCGAAAGTAAAGGTACAAAACATAAAAACAATATTTCCATTTCTATTTGCCGGCAAATTTTAATGAATTTATCAGCCCGAGGCTTATACGGTCTTACACAGCTTTTATTGCTCATAATTACAACGATCAATTTATATGCAAATTGATGTTGAATGCGATATGCTTGTCCGGCAAAGAAACAGTTCAACGAATACAGTAATTACTCTCCGCCGAAACTATGTCGTAAAGCTGAAAACTCCGAACGGGTCCAAGTATCGATTGCTTCTTTTTTCTTTCCTTGTTTCTTCCTTTTTTCTTTGTTCTTTTCAATCATATGCATAATATTATTTCTGCCTTCTTCTGGCGAATTTTTAAGATGACTGAACGAGTTGTTTGGTACATGTGTTTTGGTGTTCCTGTTAACTGCATGTAATTCGTGTATTTCTAAGTGATATCATCAATGCACTCTTCGCTAAGACAAGCTTGGTCGAGTTATGAACGACTAAAAGCCTACCCTATCTATGTTCTATCTAGACGTTCAACATATCGGTGATTTTTTTTTATCTTTTGTTGATATGACAATGGAAATATTTTTGAAAATTCTAACATTGTCTCAAAGAGAACACAAAGAAAGACTGCCGCCATGGAGTGACAAGTTTATCTTTTTAAAAATACCCCAAAACGAAGAACGGTTGTTATAGTTATCTAATTTATTCTGACTATAGAAGTTTTTATGCTCTCGAATAATTATCACCATTGACATCGGTTCAAATAAGAGAAGAAAAGCAAACGTTTTCTGTGTAATTTATTAAATAGTCCCTTTGCCCAAATTTGTATCCATTTTGTTTTTGCTTTTGCTATTGTTTTCTTACAAAAAAAAAACGTGAATGAACAAAGACTCTTGGTTTCAAACTATAAGGATGTTACAGGCTTTCATTTTAACAACGACGGAACTTAACTTTTATAATTGGCCCTTTCGGGTATAATACTGCACTACTATATGTGCAAAGGTTAACAGCTTCAAATAATAATATTCTCTAGATTTTAGCGTGAACTTAAAACAAACTCAGTTATAGCTTCAGTCCTTTTTCATCAATGAAAAAGCCGAGATACTTTGAAGATCAAAATATATTTATACGTGAGGTTAAAATAAGGTAAAAAGGTACCCAGCTCTTGAATATCTTATAAGCGATCGATTGAGCCGTTCTTCACATGTAGCGGGAGAAAACTACTATTCTTTCGAGATAAAATATCTTTTGTATTCCAATAATCAATGCGTCTATTTCCAACACCTTGTTGTGAATTTTCTCAGTTTTATGCATTGATTCCAATAGTATCAATATCTTATGACTCCACAGTTTAATCAAAGTCACATATAAACGTGAGGTCAAAAGGAGAGAAAAGGACACATCGCGGCTTACCCTGATTTCTCCGATGTCGCCGTCCAGCACTATTGCCTCTCGTTTTCTCTTCCTGTCCACTTTCTCTGATTCTCCGTTCGCCCTCTCCATTCGTATAAACTTCTGGATAGCGACAGAGGTAAGCTCTGCGCTCCTTCGTCTTCCTTCCGTTCCTGTAGATTTAGAACGCATGACTTTGAATCTGGCTGCCATATCCATGAGAATTAATAGCAACAGAGCGTCTCGAACATATTATCACCGCGCAGGTTTTCTATTTGTTCACGCTTACATTCAAGGCTCAGTTGTGCTAATTTCCAAAAAAAAAATTAACATCCCGAAGCAAAAATTGGTCAAAGCGCGCATGTCCGTTGCGAAGCCAATTTCTATAGCAACGCAAGACGCCATGGAAGAATGACTGAGCAGATTATTGGACCAAACCACTATATAGCATTTAGTTTGATCGTTGGCTTTTTTTTAAACCCTGGGCAGACTCGATATAAATTGCGGAAATGTTCGTGAAAATGTTAAAGGGGACCCCTAAAGCCGGCACCATCTTGTAGCTTGTAGCATCTGGTATTGCAGACGTGGCCAAAATTTCATTTTACTTTATAGTAACCATTGTAAACAAAACAATATCGAGCATTTGCATAATTTTATGTTAAGGCGGGACTTAACCTAAACGCCACTTTTCCGCCACTTGACATGGCTTTAATGGAAATATCTCGTTCACGTTTCAAGCAATCCAAAAACTCTATGCTCATCCCACGAATCTATGTTATGGGGTGTTTTGTAAATTTTTGGGTGATTTTTGGGTATGTTTGGGAGGAAATAGTTTTTCTCGAAGGATTGGTGAAATTAAGAGAAATAAGAAATTTTGAAGATTAAGTGGAGTTATAAAATTAGAATTTGTAGTTAATAATTAATAGACGGACCCCAAGTTAGTCCACTAGCAACCTGGGGTGCTCTTGTGTTGGTATCAACTGTCTGTTGGTGTTCCAAAAATCATTTTCTTTCTTCTATCCCTTCTATAAACCTCTTAAAATTTCATTCAAATTTAGGTTGAGTCCCGCCATAAAGTCGGCAACATCAAAAATCTTTCATCTGTGCCTAGTTTTTTTTAAATAATGACACAATTCCCTCCCTTATCATAATCAAGAAAAAAGTATAAAACCTGAATACAAGAGTTTTCATTTTCTCAGTCAATCTAAACTTAAGCACCAAAATTTTATTTCATCAACTGAGTTAATACGGTAAATTGGCCACCGTAAAGATATTCAAAAGCTGAAGCTTCGAGCGCTCGCCCTTCTTTTGAGCGATTCCCACCGATACAGCTCCACAGTTTCCTTAGAAACTAACTCCTTTAAATCTAAAAGTCACGCTTGTCAGAAAATTCATTAAAATGCAATTTAACATGCGTGTGCGCCCATGCTTATTACATTCTTAACAATTACAGCCGATTGTTTTAATTTAAAACACTCAAGCACATTTTAACCAGATAAAGCCTTATTTTATTTCAACTGTTCGGCCATACAAAACTGTGAAATTTTCGCCTGTCCACAAGATTCTAATACATGGGTTTTTGCTGTGTGACAAGCGGAAGTATTGTTGAGATATTACGGGGGTATTACAAGTATAAAGTACAACCAGAAACCCATAAGTGGGTTGAAACGTGTAACGCGCATTCACAGCTTCCGAATATTCATTTTTTGCCCAGTACCATATTTGGAAAGCCCTCGGTCCCTCGAGATTGGAAGCAAGTTGTTCTAGCGAATTGATTGGTTAATATTTTTATCTTTATTTTCCAAATATAGCTGTAACAACTTCTCAGAAAATTGAATAATCGGAAGCTTGTTTTGAAGCGTACAAGAGACAGTTGCACGTTTCAACCCACTTATGGGTTTCTGGTATAATATATTTGATTCAGTACCTATTTCTGTAGACTTTCCGCATTCATGATGTTCCTCATCCTGCTTACTTGGAGACTAAAACAAATTACCGCAAATATACGTTATAACTCCGTCATTGCCTAGATAAGAAAGTGCAGTCGAATATCCGCTAACGGTCACCTCCCATAGGTGGACACCTCCCATAAGCGGACACTTAGTCGTGGTCCCCGCCACATTCAAACACTATATTTTAAACCTTCCATACGCGGACACTTTTTCTGGTCCCGATGATGTCTGTTTATGGGAGTTTCGACTTCAGGGTTCGACAAGACTGTATGTGCCATCCTCGTCCCCAGGATCACTCTTCTTCCCGGTAAGACGACAGACCTTGGGGACAAGGTTGAGGATGTTTTACAGAAACAGCATGCGACACGCTCACGCCATGCTTACGACATGCTTACGACATGCTTACGGCATGCTTACAACACGAATTGCTTCATGCAAATCAACTCAAATCATATCGTAAGCATGTCGTAAGCGTGTAGGCCGATTTACACGGTACAACTTTGTCGCATGCGATTTTTTGTAGCGCACGCTGCTTGCGTTAGGCGAAAATTGTATACAATTCGCATCATATAACCCATTTTAAAGTTTCCCCGTTCCCCGTTCCTTAAAGATAGCACATTGTATGTGGCTACGATTGTCGTAGGGTTTAAAACATGTTTCAAAATCCTACAACTGTTTTCGTGTTACATGAAACAGTTGTGAGCGAGTTGTAGGCTGATTTAGACGACGCGATTCGTGTCGTATGTACAGGTTGCATGCGATAGTAATAGGCAAAAGTTGTGCCGTTTAAATCAGCTTTTAATGGGGCTTTTTGGGGGAAGGGGGGATAAGTGCTCTAACCACTGCGCCAGCCCTGCTGGAGTTAGATATGTAAACAAACTGAATCGAATGAAAACTCTGAAGTTGACAAATGCCAAACAAGGAGCTGGAAACAGTGAACAGGTGACAGTTTATGAATCGAGAATCGAGACAAGAAAATTTTTCTTTTGCCAGGATCGAGTGAAGTGTGCGCAACTACAAAATAGCGTCCACATAGGGTTTCACGTCACCTTTTTCACAAAAGGACTGTATGTTGTTTTGTGTTAAATGGAGTATAATGTCTATACGGTATATACATTTTTGCCTTTTTTGTATTGAATCGGCACAAAACACTAAGGTTATTACTATGACAAAACGAAGGTGGTATTACATAAATTACTGGGCAACTGATGGGCCATTTGGGCCAATCTGATTGGTCGACTCATCCAGAGAACTGAAGCAAATACATTTAGCCGGCGCCAAGCGCGGGAAAACGCGCGTGGTTTTAAATTTACTTCTCATTGGTTGCGGTAGTGGCGCAAGTCCTTTTTTAAACTATTTTAAAACAAGGGGTAATAACACGTTCAAGCTATGTTGAAAGCAACCACAGAAGCAAAAACAAATACGAATTCTTTTCACCTAAAGGCAAAACTACTTGCAACGATAAACATCGATCGCGAAGTATGACGTTGCGCATCCAGATGGCTTTGCACCACAAGAAAATCAACTCTTGTTTGCACTTGTGTTGTACATCTTCGTGCTTTTTATAAAAATCTGTCGTTAGCAAAACAATGAAATCGAGTTGACCAATCTGGCTTTTGTGAAAGAATGTGAATCAAGGGGGGTTCATTTTTTCATGTTTGTTTTTTAAAACTTAAACGTAGTTTAAACATCGGCTCTGCGGGAACCTTAGACAGGACAAGTTGGAGCGAATATTTGAGTTATCAATGTGTTCGAGTTTTTTATTTTGTTAACATAATATACATGAAAAAATTACTCAATTCTGATTGCCTAAGAGCAGTGCAGTTCAAGTGTAACACAAGTGCAGATTACAAATAAAACAAATTGATGCAAAAATGTTTTGCAAAAAACCTTTTTGCGAAAAAACATTTTTGCCAAAAAAAAATGGATGCAAATTTTTTTCATATATAATTATTAATAAGTAATCATACGATTTTCTCGTTCAATTTGGGATTAATTTGCACTTGTGAGTTTTTCAAAAAGCTCAAACTGATTGCACGAGCCGCTTGAGCTTTTTGAAAAACTCACTCGTACAAATTAATCCCAAATTGAACGAGAAACCGTATGATTACATATACTTATTGATCGCGAAAGTGAGATACTTGTAATAAATCCCAAGTTATCAAGGGTTACGGTAAAAGCCGGGTTTTTTGATATTAGAATAACTAGAAAATGCGTTTTGCTTAAACACGCATATTTTATAATCATTATGTGCTTTAAAATTTTTAAGTAATTCTCAAAGCGTCTCAAATGCGATTAGTACCCAGGCGTAAATTTAAGGCGAAATATGTAGAAGTCTTTTCAGTGAAAAAACGACTAAAATGCTGTCTATCTTTATCGTGTTGAGGTGTTTCACTGTTTAAAGACGCAGGTGTACTTTTGAGTTTAATAAATCAAAACCGTTTATTACTCGAAGAGCAGATTAAAAACTACTTTCCGCGTAATGTTTCTCTGCGCTATCCGGTTCAGTTTCAGAGATTGGCAACGGGAACTTGTATGCAAATCATTAACCAGTTCGGATATTGATCTTTATGTTCGCATACATGACACTCTTGTGTAAATATACCTTGATGAAAATTTTAAATGACCTTACCTTTGACGAGATTTTGAATGCTGTGATGGATCCGTCTTCTGTGATTTGCGTCGAAGTTTTTGATGTTTTCGATGTGTTCACGTTGTACAGTAAGGGCTGTTCCATTGTTCTCCCTTGTTCAATTTTAATAAACTTTACATCGCTGTCTTTCTTTTGATTCGAACTAAAGCCTGTCCCTTGAACGCTCACTGTGCTGTCAAGTGATCGCGAAGTTTGAACTAGAAACGCGGTCTTTTCAAGCTCCTTTCTCTGAGGTTCTAATGAATTTTCTTTCACTTTATCGTCATTTGTAACTCTGATTTGTGTCGACTCATTTGAATTTTCAATGATTTGCTGTTCCTTGTTTACAAATTCATTGCTAGAATCATGCACGATTTCCTCGTTTGCTTGGACGCGCAGATTTCCAACTCGTTGCCATATAGGTAACTTCTGATTTCGTCGCTCTTCGACCCATTTTTGTCGATCTAAGCGTCTTTTTTGTCTCCTCAAGTCCCATTCCTGTGACATCTTCAATATATGCAGTTCATTCTTCTGTTTTTTCGAACGAAATTCAACTTCCTTGCCTCTACCTTTGGGTAAACTGCGCCCAAGAGTTTTTTGTCCCTTTTCTCGTGGTTTGTTCATTTCTGGTTATCTTTCTTCCAGAGCAAAACCTTTCCCTCTAAAAACTGTTCGAAAAAGATAGGAAAGAACGCGAGAGGAGAATAAATCATCAAGCCCGAATAATACTGTTTCACTTTACGATTCAATTTTCTTTTTAAATATGCGCATATCAACTAGACAAGGAATAGAATTTTGAATAATTGTCTGGAGAAATGACGCCATGTGTAAACGCACTTTCAATAACTAATATATTCCCTATACCTCGTAAAATATTCGCGTCCGTAATGATTTTTCTTTGTTGGTGCAGTAACGCACAACACATTTTGCATTGTAAAAATGATAATAACATATAGCCCGAAGCGGTTCTTTCAATGATTTGTGACGTTATGTTCAATCGATCTCGGTTGTAAAAATACGCGCTTTTCAGTTTTTTCTCTCATCAAGTAAAGCTGAACAAAAACGGAATTGAATGAAAATACTTACAATGATTAATGATTCCGGCACGTTTTACAATCAGCACAGCCGATAAGAACGGCGCCTTTCTCTTTTTGAAGGCTCAATAATCTGGGTTATGAAAAAATCCTTTGTCAATTTGATTTCTCTAGACCCCAATGCAATAAACGCAAAATGCAAATTACATATTGTTCAAACACGGAGACACAAAAGTAAACAGCTGCTTTATATATGCTAATTTGATTCGTCGTCAACCACGGACACCTGGCGCAGGTTTGTAAGCAGTGATTAGAATTCATCGATAGAAAAAACTGGTTCAAGATTTTGACAAGGCTCACAATAGATTAACATTGAAATTATCATAATAATCACTAGTATTCGCGGTTCTTACAAAGCTTTGATTTCGAGCAAGTAGACTAAATAAAACAAAAGTAAGAATCGTAAGATTCAATGTTCTGAAAGTGATTTTATTAAGCGATTTTAGCCATTGTCTAGTTTAAAGCGCTAAATATTCAGCACTAAATAGCTTGTTACCCAAATATGAAACATTATCTCGCAATGCTCATTACTTATCCCTCTGAATTAAAATTTTGAACGTCTCAAAGAGCTCTTCAAAACGCTCAGAACCCAGGATATTAACAGAATATTTGATTAAAACATGTTATTGAAACTATTTAAATTGACGCAGAGCGAATCCGTCTCTTGGAAACGATCACGTCATTTAATTTTGCCAACAAAGTAATCAATCAATAGGCTTGCTAAAAGTACATTACAAAGGGAAAACATACAATAATAGTTTCTTTTGGCTGAATTTCAATATATTTGCATATGAAAAGCCTTATTGTTGTGTTAGCTAGTACCAGATCCCAAACGGTCCAGCCTCGTCACAGTCTTCTGCGCTCAGTAAGCGCCCGGTAACAGACGAGGTCGCAGCTATCCAAACGATGTCTGATTGATGAACGATACAATTGATATATCACTTGAACAATGTCCCTATCCCTAATCCCTATCCCAGCGGGACAAATCTATTGTTTTCTTAGCGAATCACAGACATCGTTTGGACAAGTGCAGGACTACCCGTTAACATGATAATATTAGGTAGAAATATATTTTAATTTCTCCTCGCTTTTAATAAATTTACTTTAGAGGGAAGCTCTTAAGATGGGATGGGATGTTCCTCAGGAAGCAAATTAATGAAACGCAGTTTTGTTGCTTTATACTTGGGAGGGGGGGGGGGTACTCCTCGGAATTCTTGGTGGGGGGGTGCCGCCCGGTTCTCCAAATCCTGATCCTATTTCAGACCAAAACATGCCATTTTCTACACCCGTTGTCAGACCTGGCCTCTAAAAATCCATACCCTTTTTCAGATCTGGCTTCTGAAAGTTGTACTCGGTTTGCGAACCATTACCTTGTTCAAGTGAGTCAACATAGCATTTTTTTATTATTATTTAGTAGTATTTGACACTGAACATTGTTTCAGGCACAAATTTCAACTTTCTAGACTGAATCTAGCTCCACATTATGCCGTCATGAATACAGCATGCACATATACTTATCGATCCGCATACGGCGGATTTAAAACGAATAGAAGAACAAAACAATGATGACAAACTGGAACGCGAAACGAATGGAAACAGATTGACTACATGTTAACATGCTATAAGGCTAAACAACTATTTACATTTACGCTTTTTGTAGTAATTTAAATGACATAATTCATCCCGGACTAAAGTTTCTGAAGTTCCTGATAAACGTAATAACTCCGCGTAATCAGAGTTCGCAAAAGTTCTTCCATCCAGGCAACGTGATTCTTTAAAAAAGAAAACAGTATAAAAAAATCGTAGTTTTGAACTGCTATTGAAAAGGTGAATTGAATTGATTTGGAGTTGAAAAGACAAATATGTTTATATGCTCTCGTGGTTCCCTTGAAAACCATACCCGCGGGGGGGGGGGGGGGGAAGTACGCCGTTCTTACAAGGTCTTCTCTGATTTGCTGAGTAAACAATAGAACAAACAACACAACAATGGACCCTAGCCCTGAAAACAATAGAGCTGCGTGATATATAGGTCCAATGAAATTAGAGGTTGTAAAGAGCTGCATGGTATCTGGATTTCAGACCATAATGGTCAAAATCTCTGATACACGTTTTCAGGCCAAAACGGCTCAAAAGCCATACCCTTTGGGTCCTTTGGGGCGACACATACCTATATAGCTTATATAGGGCGGAGTACCCCCTCCCCCCTGGTTGTTTACAGTTCTCAGTCTCATACAGAGGTTCTGCTCTTTCGGGAATGCAGTAAAGTGTCAAGGTCAAGAACCACTTGGTGAAAGACAAAAGGGGGGTTGTATATAAGATTCCATGTGACTGTCAAAGTCATTTGTGTGTTGGGGAGACATGGCGCTTTTTCCAGACAAGAAAGAAAGAACTTATGGACAAAGTCAGACAGACAAACGAGGACCTTGAAAAAGGGAACACTTTATCGGAAGAAAAACGGATGGGCATAGAAGATGGAGGTCTATCGAGGTCCAGCACGCCACCCTACGGAATATCAAAGTCACGTCGACTGGGAGAATTCCAGGATCATGACTAAGGACAGAGGGTTACGACAAGGAAAGATTCACGAGGGAATCGAGTCGTTGGGTGAAAACACCGTAGAATGAGAGTACTTAACAGTTTCGACCACCTTGAGGCATGGAAACCCATTCTAAATAGCTATTTTGACTGTGAGAAGGATCGTGTTTTTGCTGTCATTAACAGCGATATATCGCATTCATGTAATGTTCCTGATGTGTCTTTAAGTCTATTTTCCCGCGCATTGAGACCATGACATTTGACATTTCACGTATTTGCCACGATATGTTTAGAAGTGCGGTTACGAAGCAAAAACATCAGTCCGCCATATTGACTTTTATTTTGTTAATTTCCTGAAGAAGGCCAGTTAAACTGGCCGAAACTTCGATTTGAAATCGCATTTAACCTTAGAAGAATCCCGGAAAAGAAACTCAACTGTTAAGTTTTGAAATAAGATGCGAAAGTTTCAGAAATGCAATTATTAAAATAATGTAAATTGATTGATTGATTGCCATGCTATTAGTGAATAGAATAAAATCTTAAAAGCAAAATAAATACCTTGAATGACTGCGAGTATAGTTTCTTCATTTCATCCAGTATTTGCATATTTAATACATGATATTTTTTTATTTATTGATTGTTATCACACTACTTCCTGTAGACCTTTTTTACCAGGGCGTATTTCATTTATCCATTTCAGACCATGTGCTGTTACTCTTAGAGAGTTGGTTCTTACAAATTTTATCATTGCTACGAGCTTCCGAGCGAGAAGCACACTAATCTTGACAGGGTCCCTGTGCCTGATGGGATTCCTGTGTTGCATGAAGTAATGGAAGCATAATCTCGATTCTACGGATTTTTGTTTTTCACGATGATTTTGAGCATGCGTGTGTCCAGTGGTGTCACTATAACTTCGATGCGCGCGCTGCTTGCGCAACAAATTTTCATGTTGCAGATCACAAGAGCCGGATTAAGTTTTTTTTTCTTCGACTAAAACAACAAATGTCAAGGTAAAAGGTCTGCTACCGATCAACTACGGCTGTACCCAGCTTAGTCACTAAGCGTTCTCCTCCTCCAACGAGCGAACGCGAAGTCCACGTTAGGTCCTGGGAGCTATTTGCTGGTGGTGTTAATCGGTGACGTCACCCCTTAAGGTAAAATCGTGGGACTACGTAGGCTGCATGGGGTGTACTCACAATTGATCGCTCCGGACCGCACCTTACATGCGAAGCTTTAGTAGCTCAGTCGGGTAGCCTGCTCTGGCCTTGTTACCCTGATTTCAAAAACAAATTTTTCTCACTGATGTCCTTATATTTCATTTGCACTTCAGATTCAAAAATTGACATCAAAGCGGCAAGGTCAAGGCGTCGCGCTATGATATCGATTGCGCTCAACGAAGAAATTCATCAGTTCGCCCCCTTGTTAGCAAATCCATTCAGTTTCAGCTTCGAAAACAAAATTCCCAAAACGGAACATAACATTTATGAAACGGTTGAAGACACTGAAGCGAATAAAACGTAAACAAAGTCGACAATAGCGCTAAACCAATCAGCCCGCGAGAATTCATGCACCCACTTTAGTTTTAAATTTTTAAATTTCTCTGTTTAAGAGTGTAGTATTCTTCTTTTATTTCGCGAGCCATAGAACAAAAGAGAAAATCACTGATATTCTCCTACGACTCGTAGAAAAATGATTCTTCTATCTTTACACTGCAACAATGAAACATAAAACACCTTGCTCCTGCCCGGCGGAATGTAAAAAATTCGCGCAAAAAACAGCGAACCAAAATAGATCAACCTTTTTACCCATACGGGAGCCATATTGATTTTGCCCCCCCTGGACATCCCATATGCCATAATGAACATTGAAATTAATATAGTCCTTTGTTAACAGTTAAGGAGGGGGACGGGGGTCCACCTGAATGCCATTTTCCCGCCATCTAACATGGCTTTAATGGAAACATCTCGTTTACGTTCAAGCAATCCAAAAACTCTCTGCTGCTTATCAAACTATGTTATGGGGTGTTTTATAAATTTTTGGGTAATTTTTGGGTAATTTTTGTAATTTTTATAATCCTGTAACTACGAAAGCCCGACTTAAGGTTTTTTTTATTTTTTTAGCAAACAAAATATCCCTACAGCGACGCAGTTTTATGGATCTGAACAAGATCACCAAACCACCACCTCTCCCCCAGAAGTCTAATGGTTCGTCCCTTATATGGCGATCTTATATGACGTCATTAGCACCAATAGTCCATTTTACAGTTGCGTGCTTGGTGACCGTACCTTTGAGTGGAAGCGAGGCTGAAGGTGACCTTGCTTTGATACAAACCTTTCTGCCTTTCATATGTTAATAATACTTTTCTCATGCTAACTAGCTAAATTTACATCTGAAAAGCTCAAAGGTCTGTATCATAGCAAGGTCACCTTCAGCCTCGCTTCCACTCAAAGGCCAGGACACTAAGAAGACAACTGTAAAAAGGACTATTGAACAACTCACGTCTCATTCACGTGGAGCCCACGTCATAAAAAGTCAAACAAATCAATACCATTGTTTAGAGGAAATAATTCCTTTGATGACTCATAAATAAACACTAGACTTGTGCAAGTGAGCGTGGAATTGTTCATTTTGTTAAAGCGCAGCGTGGAAAAGTTGATATTCTGCGTTTAAGAAAGTACATGAAAACTTCAAGAAGTTTTTTTAATGCAAAGTTTGTGGTTACGTGTCGCGATCAGTGAACGAAACTAATTTAAAGAAAAGATCCGTCTTTAATACAAAAGGGGCGCGGGAGAACAATAGGCTATCAAAACCAATCAACCTTGAAGGAATGTCAGCCTTTCTTTGTTCTTTATGCGTATCAACCCATTTGAATGCTGCAAGTTATGCCAATCAATCTCATGGCATGTTATAACAGCAAATATGTGTCGCGCAACCATGGATTCGTCAAACAACAACATGTAAATCACGCGAAGGTACTCACGCATATCACACCGAAGGATCGTGTTTCTAAGGAAGTTTGGCTTCATGGTTTCTGATCGCCATGGTATTTTTTACGTTCTTCAGCGGGATCTTTACCCGAGTAATATTTCTAGTTCATGGCTTGCTTAGCGTCTATTTTGTCGTGGTAAGCAAACAGGAATCTAAGTACTGGTGGCTTTGTGCGGGACTGTTCTTTCTGCTGATAGAGTCGTTTTACACAATCATCATTCGGAAAGGAAAGGAGTATAAATAGTAAGTGATGGCTGTTTCATTTGCTCATTAATTTGAATCAAGGAACGTTCCCTGGCTCGAGAACCGTTCTTTTGCAAGTCAATCTCGAAAGATAGTGTATTTGTTCTTGATTGCAGAAAAACAAGCCAGATTTAATCCCAAACAAACTCATCCGGCATAGTCTAGCAATCACTTGTAGAGGAATTTGAATATTTACTGAAAGCGCGTTTCATTAAACGGTACGATCTGCGTTAAATTTCGGAAAGATTCGCCACAGTGGAGTTTCATCTACACTGAGAAACTTCTTTTTTATTTAATTCGAGGACATTTGTTGTATAATAGCGCGATCAACTCTTATGAAATATTAGTTAGTAATTTGTTCGCTGTTGATCATAAGGTCATTATAACGCATTATTAATAACCCACAGCTTTCGAAAGCGACAAGTGAGCGTTAGGATAATTAGAAGTCAATCACCTCACAAGAATACCATGTCCTAATTGGCTCTGGGAACTTCGATTTTATGGAAAATTTGTGCAGAATTAAACATAAAGAATGGGTGACAAAATGATATTTTTCAACTGGTTTTTGAAAGTGTTGACAACTATTGCTATTACTGCAGCAAAAGTCACGATCTCTCGCAATTGCGCTTTGACGTTTCTTTGATCTGTTGCGCGACTTTGTACAATACCAATTGCATGGAGAGTGTAAATAGGGTGCAATAAAGGCGACCTGACAATTATATGCACAAATTACGAGTATCGTGGCGTAATTCGTAAACGAATAAACGTCTAGTGTACAAACGTAATTTTCTGGCCACTCAATCGAAAAGTGGACTAATCTCTTGAAGAATCTTTGGAGCGATTTTAGAATACCCGGCGACTTATTACAAAAGGAATCCCTTCTTATTCAACGTGATGCAAATAAGTGGCCGGGTATTGTACAGTTTTGCCGAATCTTTCTATCCCATACTCTAGCTCACATATTTTGGTATATAATTCTTTTAATAAAACTCCTGTTTCAGTGAAACTGTAAAAGGAACTCATTGAAATGCAGACTAGACGATAATGACAGACAAACATATCGTTATGCTTGGTCCTTATAAATAATATTAGACATTAAAACGGAATCGACAGAGAAAAAGTGTCAATATAATTTGGATATCGGTTATCTTCTCTTCTTTGTCGGCTGCCGACAAACGTTTTAGTGATAGAGCGCGTTTCTTTTGCAAGCTGCAATTTCGGTACCTATATATTAAAAATCGCATAATGCGATTCTAGCATAAAAACGGCCCACAATTTCATAGTGCTTTTAGCAGTATTAAAATTTGGCGTTAGTGTGGCTTTTTTATTTTTGACAAGTTTTGGTGTGTTTGTTGTATTTCAGTATTTGGCCTGGAAGTCTCCTGTACATGTCGACTGTGTTACCAGTCATCTGGGTCGCAGAGTTAAAAATCCTTAATGAGAAGATTGGAAATGGCTCAGCAGATTGCCAAATCAATGCCGCAAGAACTTATTCCCCGCTCAGTGGCTTGGTATGTAACCCGGGGGGGGGGTACCCAACAAAGTTTTGTACGGGGATGCTCCGCCCCAAGGTCCAAACCCTTACCCTTTCACATACCGATTTTGACAGAAAAAGGTACCCCTTTCATATACCTTTCAATGAAAATGGTACCCCTTTCATATACCTTTCATTGAAAATGGTACCCCTTTCATATAGCCTTTACTTGCGTCTGTTTGATGTATTTTGAAAGGCGCTTTTTATAAGACTTAAATGGCAGATTTCTTTACCCTTTTTTATACTTCAACTTTTGTTTTCCCTACCTTTTCCTATACTTCGTGAAATCCCTACCCTTTCATATACTTCAACCCGTGAAATCCCTACCCTTTCATATACCTCCAGCCTCAAAAAGGTACCCCTTTCGGGCGGAGCATCCCCGTATAGCCCATTATGGGGAGTACCCCCCCCCCCCCCGGGGTATGTAACTTAAACATTAAACCCAATTATGGAGACATGTAGTGTTGGTCTAACTTTTGAGTCTGTCGACGAAATCTAGTGGTGTGACCATTCAAATAAAACTTCTTTAGCAGTACAGTTTTGCATGATACCGTCTATTTTTCAATGTTTTTACAAAACAAAATAAAGATTTATCTTTGCGATCACCCAAGATGAATCCTCTTCATATATAGAAATATATAGGGACAAGAAAGGAGAATTCCTATTTTGATCAGTTGATTTTGGTTAAGTTCAGCTATCGTTTGAATGGTCACACTAAATAATTCAATCCTTTATATTTTAGAGCTTTTTTCAAAAGCAAAGTAATTACTTTGGCCAACCACAGCAGACGCAGACAATCCAATGAACCAAGTAGCACTGGAAGTAAAGACATATACAGCCAGCGCCAAGCACAGGGAAACGCGTGCAAGCAAGTTAGAATTGGTTTTGGTTTTACCTCTTATTGGTTAAGAAAGTGGCGCAAGATATTTAGCCAAAGCGCAGAAAGCCAAAAACAAATCACTGACGGTTAGAACCATGCCACACAAGCAGAGGTTTGCGTTGACTTACAATCTAGGTCATCTAGCTTGCGGTTCATGGTACACACATGCTATTGAATCAGTCAGAATTATGCGATAAAATCGATGCATTTCTTCTCTTTCGCAGAATTTGAGAATAGATTCTGGACAGTTAGCACAGAAGTGGGCCAAACTAGGTCTTATACTGTTGATCATTGTTGGCCGCTGGCTGCTTCCCAGAGGAGAGTTGACACGTGACCAGCTATCCACACTCCTTCTGGTTTACGTCGCGAATGCCGCTGACATCATGGGTGAGATTTTTTGTCTTCTTTATCGCCATTTATAAGTTTTCAATGATTACGGCGTCACACTTTGCAGTGTTTCACGGACTTGTTTCGTAAAGCCTTTGTGAGACAAGACATCGCAATGGAGGCGTGGGTTCGAATTCCACTTCAGACACCATGTAGCGGTGTATGCAGCCGGACGAGCGTTAAAAGAGCTCGCGAAACAAGACAACACCTCGAATAGAACCACACAACACTTTATGCAAACAAACGAATTATCATCACACAACATACCTTACAGCGCACAAGATTGTTCCGAGATCTTACAACAGTCAAACAGTAGAACTTATTTCTACTATTCTACTCTCTCTCAATTTCTTTAAATTGTGTGTGACAGAATAGATTAAAAATAGCTCCACTAGGCCCTTTCAATTACCTCTTCTGAAACTTTTTTACTGACTTTCAGAGCTGTTTGAAGTGTTCGACCAGGAGCCACAATTGTGGTGTCAACAGGGTGTGGCCATCGCCGTCCTAGCCACGTACACGTGGTCGTTCTTGCAGTTTGCGCTGGTTTTTACGGCCACAGCAGAAACCGTCCCAGACACCAAAGAAGAGAAAAACGTAAGTTTTGGTTTCTTCTTAAAAGTCATCAGAGCTCTTTAGAACAGTTTTTAATTGTGTGTCGAAAGTAATTTCACAATTGCTTTGGTTTTGCGTTGCTACGCTTTGTGATTGGCTAAAAAACCTCGCGCCACTTTCTCGACCAAAACCAAAAACCAACCGTGACTTGCCTGCACGTGTTTTCCCGCGCTTGGCGCCGACTACGTGTATTTGCTTCGACCTCTGATTGGTTCATTGGATTGTTTACGACTGCTGCGATTGGTTTGAGTAATTACTTTAGTTTTGGTTTCACGACACTCAAACGAAAACTGCTCTATGTTTAAATCGTTTTGTAACTCTTTCTCTCGAGAGCTGGTCATGTATATTAGAGCGGGTTTCACTTGAATCTCGTGAAACCAAAACCAAAGTAATTACTCTGGCCAATCACAACAGACAATTTATAGACCAAACAATTTAATGAACCAAATCAAAACTGAAAGCAAATTCATGTAGCCGGCGCCAAACGCGGGAAAACGCGTATGAACAAGTCACGATTGGATTTGGTTTTACTTTTCATTGGTTGATAAAGTGGCGCGAGATTTTTTAGCCAATTACAAAGCGTAGCAATGCAAAATAATAATAATAATTTATTATTAATAATAATAATTTTATTATTATTAAGTCTATAGCGCAAATTAACATGCATAAGATGTGATCAGATGCGCTTTACATTTTTAAAAACCAAAGCAATTACGAAATTACTTTCGATGCTCAATTAAAAACCGCTCTAACGAGGGTTAAAACTCTAGACCGCATAAGTGTTGGCATTCAAACAAGACCGCAGAATGCCGGAAATTGATTTAAGACGACTCGGCATACTCTGAGAGCGCAGGAGAGGTAGAGCGGGAGCGAAAGGTTCACATGACTCTCCTCAACTCTCGGATCCACGATCGTTTCTGTTCAAATCATGCGTTAACATATACACTTTTCTTTATAGACGCCAACTCCCGAGGTGAACATAACAGGAGAAGCACATAATGGCCGAACCAAGCTACCGAACTACATTAAAAAACTCATTAAACAAAAGGCTCAAAAGCAAAAAGCCGAACTCGCTGAAATCGAGAAAAACACCGATTTGCGCGCCGCTGTTGATCAAATGAAACAGCTTAAAGCTTACAAATCCCGCGGACGACAAGCAAGACTATCCATACATGACGCGGCGTTTGAAGTCGTGCAGGTCCAACGAGAGGTGAGACGAGAGGAAGAAATACTCGAGAACCACATTAAACAGAAGCAAAAGCTCAAACTTCACGGAGACTTGTACTCAATATTGACTTTAATGTTAATGCAGGACGGGCCGTTCCTCATAGTTCGTCTCGTTCTTATTATTGCTTATGGAGTTAAAGCCACACTGCATATCTTCTTCACTGGGAAAAACGCAATGGCGCTTGCGTTGCTCGTTTACAGACTGGTCATTTTGATTACGGAATATCAGGAGGACGAGGAGGAGGACAAGGACAAAGATTTTGACGATTTGTCGAGCTAAATAGTTTAGAATTCCTCTTAGTGGGGCCTTCAAGCTTTCCGAACATTCCTCGTCTTTGCTAATACATGAAGCCGCTGGAATGATATTAATTTATTCATGAGTCGTTATATTATTAACCTCTTCACTCCCAAGAGTACCAAAAATCAAAATTCAAGAAAAAATGTCAAATTTCATTTTGTAAAATATTAAAAAACAAATGGTACCATGCAAAAGTGCTGGTTGAGAGGTTTCATCTGAATGGTCACACCATAGGATTTCGTCGACAAACTCAAAAGTTAGAACTACACTTCATGTCTCCATAATCCACCGTAGGAAAAAAGATGGCGGCTGTTCATTTTACCACAATACCTTGCGGACCTAACACAGCACATAAGGCACAAAGAAAGCCAAATTTTTACAATATTTGTTCCAGTACTAAGGACAATGTGTAGACCAGGTTTGAAGATTTTATAACTTTTCTTTACATTTTTATGAACATTGTTAAGGTTTTTGTGCGCTAAGAATTATAGGTAAATGTACTAGTCGCCATCTTTTTTCCTACTGAGGATTGACTCTGGGAGAAGAAGGGTAAAGGGCGAAAAGAAAGGGTAAAACCCGATAATCTTGTCAGTTGTAAGACTGAGCTGACTGAGACATCGTTGCACTGCGTGCTACAACGTACTTTATTTTAGTTATTAGTTAACAAGAAAGATTTTTTGGCACTGTGTGAACAATTCACTTAGAGTGTCTTTCTATCTTTCTTTTTACTTCTCTGTCTAAATGATTAAATGTCTGTGTCTGTGTTTGTCTGATTGTAAATATGACTTTAAAATACTACATGTATTTTCAACTTGTCTCTCTGGTTTTCTTTTGATTAAATTTCGGGCGTTTCCCCGTCAACACCATGAATGCTTTGCGTAACTGCCGATATTTGTTGGATAAAGGTAATGTTTTAACGGTAGAACCGGGAATAAGAAAAGTTGAACTCGCCCCATCACCACTGGCCGCTCGTTTTGGGGCTTTCTTCAGCTATGTTAAACCTCTACCGTAATTTTTACAATATATTATTAAAGATTTCTCCCTTATCACCTTTCCCAGAGCAGCCAAGAGCCCCTTTTATATTTTCACTGGTGCTTTTAAATGAACAAAGTGAAGTGACTCTGATAACTGAGTCCATGATTTTTTAGTCATTTTACTTGGCCGTGAAACAAAGTGCATTGCCAGCGGGAATATTTTGATTATAATAAGGGATATCGGTCCATATTAGTCCATATTTTATTTCAAGGGCTCTCAAAATAGAGGTTTTAAAGTATATTTATTTACTTATTAAGTTATAACTTAATTCTTGAAATAGCAAAGTGCAATGAAAACAACACCGAGGCTTTCGGTAGCATTGTATAGTAAAAAATAAACTTGTTACACGATCTAACTCAGCCGTACATTTTATTTGAGGTCATATCTGGATAAAATCCAACAAGCGACATTAATTCACGACATAACTGCTCCTGTCTATGATCAGTTCACTTCTTCGTTAGAAGATATTCGACAAAGAAACGAAGAACGAGATCACTCGCTAATTGAAAATCATCTGCCGGCGTTTTCTAGTAGTCACTATGACCCGCTAGAAAGCTTGTTTTCAATTGATGGTTTGCAATCACGTGACCTTCAGTCCTGTGGGACTCAAAAGACAAAGGCCATGGCGGCCATGTTGGTGCCAGAACAAAAGAAGTTCATCAAAATTCTTTTGTAGGTGTCCTCCAACATGGCCGCCGTGACGCCAAGAATAGGCCATTTCCGAGTTTCTTTTTGTCTCGTTATCAAAGCAAGGCTTGGTACACAACCTTTCATATGAAAATTAGTTGTCACTCACATGTAAATAAAACTAGGTTGTGCACCAAGCCTCGCTTTGATAACGAGACAAAAAGCAACTCGGAAATGGCCTATTGAGTGTCTCAAGTACTTTCAAGAATGCTTTGGTTTTGTATTGCTAGGCTTTGTGATTGGCTAAAAAAATTCGCACGCATTTTCCCGCGCTTGGCGTCGGCTTCCTGCATTTGTTCAATAGACCAATTCCGATACATTAAAATTCATACTTGGCTCCGAGGCTTAGGGGAATAAAACGAAAGAAATCACATCGAGGTTCAGGGATGAATAATTTATTTCTTTTGTTTTATTTCCCTAAACCTCGGAGCCAAGTATGAATTTTAATATATCGGAATTGGTCTATTGGTTCATTGGACTGTATGTCTACGTCTGTTTGGATTGGCAAGAGTAGCTAATCATATAATAATAATAAAACGTCTATTTCAATCACATGATAAAAATTAAATACATATATGTTACATTGTGGTTTGGGAAAAAATTACATATGGTAAAAACTGTAGAAATATTTTGACATTACAACTGACTATACTATCTAAGCTAAACAATGATTAAATCTTTAAAAAAAACTATGATTAATGAGAGTTCATGAAACGAGTGGTATTGATATTACGGGCTTAAGACAAGCTTTCCTTCTTAAATTGTAATTACTTCGGTCTTGGTTTTACGAGACTCAATAAGAAAATCGCTCTTTTGCAAAATTGCGACAGGTATTTCAAAACACCAAAACTTTTATTACAATTTACGACAGGTACAAAAATCCGACCTTATTAGGTTAAACACAATAAAAACAGACACTACATACCCTGACTGCCAGAGGCTTTACTCGCGAGTCTCATCTCTCGTCTCTCTCCTGATATTTTCGCCGCTCGTTGCAGGCCTTCGGCTGGTCGATCGGCCTTCGGTCGCGGTCAAGCCCGACGTCGCACGAAAGAGCCTCTAGATCTGGTACCAAGGGAATGCAGACACGTGACTTGCAGTAATATCTTACTTCGGCCACTGAAAATTTAAAAGATGATTCAATTGTTTTTCCAGCCTATTTATATGCAATGCTATCCAGTCACTCCTTCAAATATATATATTGTTTTGACGGGGACGGGCGGCTATACACGGGGTAACGAAAATTTATTAAGCATTATGTACACAACTTACAGCTATTTTCGAGCTATTTGTTCATGCGAACAATTTCTCGGTGGGATAGCGAACTAGTTTAAATATGTCATCGTAAAAATTGATTAAGAATAAGAATAATGAACACAACTTATAGCTGTTTGTTAGAGTTTGAATGTCGAAACAATTATTACTCAGTGGGATATGAAACTGATAATCTAAAACTCATGCAAACTTCGAATCCAAGCTTTTTTGTTTTCAATCTTCATGGCGCCATTTAGAGAATGCCAAAGAGTTTGGTGACTGGGTATAATTACGAATTTTACTTAAAAAGTGTCTCGAGGAAGTGACAGTTATTCGGTTACTTATAACGATAAAACGTTTTAACTAAACACATTCGTCGTTATCTTAAAATGTTAAAGTTGGACTTTTGCATTGCATGCTGCTTGCCTTTCAGCATGACTTTCTTGCCAACGAAAATCATGCATATGGTCTGAAAAGGCCAAAAAAATGTTCTTCGAAAATTATACAGGGTCTTAATAAGGAGGTGAAAATTTGCAATCAAGAATTCATAATAATTAAATGTAAAGTTTTCCTCAACTGAACAAAAACTGTTTTGAATTCGCAATTACTGCTGTACGGTTAGCAGGTCTATAAAACATTTTATAAATGTTAAAAATACGATAACTATTATTGATGTAACAGACGCTTATTTAGCCGCGCACAAATTAAGAAATATACACTCCTCATAAAAATGGATCCAATATATTAACTGCCAAATAGCGAAGCCGACACCTTTAATTATCATTTATATTATTGTCACCGAACAACAAAAAGTAGAGGATTATGTCGTTTTGATATATCTTAACACCAATAGATTATTGCCAATAATCGCTCTGAGATACAATTGTTCCACAGAAACTGTTACAATTAATCGGTCATTTTGTGGGCTTTCCAATTTGAGCTTTCCAAAGCTCTCGAGTATTTTTTCCGTGAAATATTAATTAAACAGCTTCGCAGGCGAGATTGTTTTGATTATAAAAAATGCAAAGTGCAAACAAGGAGATAAATAATTCACAAGCCAGCCAAGAAAAAAAAAGAGAAACACGTTACCAATCGAGTTCGCATTTTGGAGTAGTGCTGTGGTCGCAGCGGGAAACT
Source organism: Cladopsammia gracilis (assembly GCA_022457155.1). Classification (NCBI taxonomy): domain Eukaryota; kingdom Metazoa; phylum Cnidaria; class Anthozoa; order Scleractinia; family Dendrophylliidae; genus Cladopsammia; species Cladopsammia gracilis. Next base: position 394,588 of record JAJGOT010000573.1, read on the forward strand.
GAACAGAGTAAAACACACAGCATTGCCTCAAGGTTGTATTTTAAACTCACGGTAACAGCGTTACGCAAATGAGAAGGTGACATTAGATGCTTTCGGCGCGGTTGATATGCTTCAATACATAAACAGATTGCCTTCGGTGCGAGAGGTGGGCAGCAGGGAAATGAAATCCGCCCTGCGCGCGAGCACTGCAGAATACGAGACAGCGACCAAGCGATTTACCAAGAACTACAATCGCCGCGCGAGCTGCCCAGAAGTCGCTCTTAACTCTAGAATTGAAAGGACTTCGCGCTGGGAAGAAAAAGCACTCCTCAACGCACGAGTTAAGATCAACATCAGTGGGAAAGTGTATGAAACTTTTTATTCAACTCTAAAGCGATTTCCCGAGACTCTCCTTGGAAGTCCCGCCAAAAGGAAAAAATACTTCGATCAAGAACGGCAGGAGTATTTTTTCAATCGCAACCGAAATGCGTTTGATGCGATCCTTTTTTATTATCAATCGAATGGTCTTCTCACGCGGCCAAATAACATCAGGTTACAGGAATTCTGCGAAGAACTGCAGTTTTTTCAAATCAGTGATGAAACATTGACTGAATTTAGGAGAGATGAGGGTGCTTTAGATGACGAAGAAGAAGATGAAGTTATATTACCAACAAATGTGGTTTTAGCGAAAATCTGGTTGTGGTTTGAGTACCCAAAGTTTTCAAAAGTTTCTAAACTTATTGCGACCATTTCCGTTACATTTATCGCGATTTCAATTTTCATCTTGTGCGCGGAGACAATTGAGCACGAAAACGCACAAAATAAAACGGCCAAAAACTCGGAGCGGTTTGAACACAAACCGGATGAGCTGACTCTTCTATACAACCTTCTTGAATCGATATGTATTGCTTGGTTCACTTTAGAATTTTTCTTACGAATCATTTCGTGCCCGAACAAACTGAAATTTATTTTTGATTTCTTGAACTTAATAGACTTTGCCGCGATTGTGCCGTATTACATTCAGCTTGCCCTGGGCGAATCAGTCAGTAATGAATTTGACGCTCTAAGACTTCTACGAATTTCGAGATTGTTCAAATTATTCCGACATGTCGACGAGCTTAAAGTTCTCGCGAAAACAATGAGATCAACATGGCGGGAATTGATCATGATTCTGTTTTTTATTATAATAACCACAGCGATATTTTCTGGGTGGACCTTTTACGTTGAACACGAAGCACAGAAAGATTCCTTCTCTAGTATTCCTGCGACGGCTTGGTTCGTTATTGTCTCGCTTACAAATGTCGGATATGGAGATATGGTTCCCATAACTGTAATGGGAAAATTGTTAGGCGCATTGTGTACATTAGCAGGTGTGTTGGTGATCGCTTTACCTAGCCCTGTCATCGTCACGAAATTTCGCTTATTTTACGAGAAGAAAAAGAGAAAAAAAACTGGCAAATTATAAATTTTAGGCATGCGAACACACAGAATTTGACGCTAACTCTTGGAGACCATTGCATTATATCATTTATATTGCTTTTTAACGTTTTCTAAAACCAGTCGAAACTGATAAAAATAACAAAAATAAAAAATATAATAACATATCGCTTGTACATGGAATCATGGGTGATCGCTATTTTTAGACAAAGGAAAAATAATTAAAACTGTTAACGAGACTAAACTTTGAATTTATATTTAAGTAAACCCCTAACTGATAGACCATTTTGTGGCTAGTTTACAGGTAAATGCTAATGATTTGGTCAGTTATACTTTAGAGTACGACTTTTCTCGATTTCGATAATAAACGGTATGATCATCAATTAAAAATAACCAATAATTTATTCAAATGAAGAAAATTAGCGTTAATCAGCTGCTATAGACTGTATTCTGATGGCAGCAAGGAAAATTATTTGCCTTCCGACCGAGTGAGTTTTAAAAACTATACAGAAAACGTTTGTCCTTAATAATCTATTAGTTAAACAAGACCCTGTGTTTGCGGTCGTTTTCTTAGGATAATAAGCTAAACAAGCAAAGATGGTAATTATTTCCCCCCGTGAACTGAATATAATCATTATGTAAATCAACTGTAAAAGACTTCCGTAAAACTGAAGAAAACTTGATGCAGAAACAAAATTTGTTTCCTTTTTGTTTTTTGGAAATACTTTCCGTTAAAAATCAACATCGCCGGCGCAAGAGCGCGCACGGATGATGTTTCTTGCGCGGCAAAATATTGCAACTTTTAGAATTATGTCTCATTCAAAATCTTATTACAAGTCTGACAAGTTATAGCCTGCATAGTCTCTTATTTTTCTTTAAGTTAGTCGAGCGAGCGAGCGCGCGAGCGGCGAAGCCGCGAGGCGAGTGGATCGAGGGCGTCATTCAGCGTGAAGTTGTGTAATACGGCTGATTATTTTTACGAGTCAGTTTTACGAGTAAAAATGCCCAGCCGTATTACACGACTTTTTGCTGAATAAATTGTTTATTATACGACAGTAATCTTCTCCTAAAACTAAGTTTTTGAAATTGTTTTTCCTAGCGCGTGGTCAGAAGAATGTAATAACGTGTCATATTTGCACTCTAGAATGCTATGTCGAATAATAATCTTTAAATATTTTTTATTTTCCTCCGGATGACGCCCTCGATTTACGTGCTTCGCTTCTTCGCCGCTCGCGCGCGCTTGACTAAGGCTAAAAGAAAAATAAGAGACAGACACACTCACTGTTTGCAAGACACATTATGTCTAGACGTCTTTTGCCCATCATTCTATTATACAAACGGTTGATCAGACGTCATAACTAGACGCAATACGAATCAGTAACGCGTTTTTAGTATAAAAACGTCCATTAATGTTATGTGAAAAATCGCCGTATGAAAATGAAAAATTTTCGGCTTCGTGTAATGTCAAGATCAAGATTGTACACTACTTATAAGACACTGAATATCTCCTTGTCGAGCTGGTTCCCCGTTATAGTGTTTTTCGTTTCTTGTTTGAGGATCCATTAGAGAAAAAAAGGCTGTTTGCAGCTGGTCCATCAACGTTCAAGTGAAAATATAAGCAGTATTTTATGAAAAAGATGTAGTTTTGAAAAAGAAAGGCTGTTTGCAGCCAGCCGGTCCACCCACGTTCAACTGAGTGAAAGTGTTTTTTTAACAGCTTAATGTAAGCAGTTTTTATAAAACAAATATAATTTTTCACACTATTTGCAACTGAAGCCAACGACGTTTATATGTTCATAAACACGGATCGAGGCGACAGATTCCAATAAATGATAAAATTTTAGCCCACTACAATAAGCTAATTCGGAGTTCTAAAAAAACATGTGCGCACGTCGGGATAAAACAAGCATTAATCAAAAATACAGTAGAATTCAAATTCTACTATTTTAAATAACAAAAGAAGAGAATAATCTCGGAATAAAAACGCATGCCCACTGAACCTATTCTTCAAACTCCGAACTCCTATGTTAAGGACAGACTACGCCCCCATTTCGAAACCAATGGGATAATTTTCTTTTCTCGTGAACACCTTCGTTCGCATCTTTGCCGGTCGATTTTATTTAAAAGTGCGGATCGTCTTGTGGAACTGAGATGGAGTTCCCAGGGGTATCGAATGGGGAATATTTAGAAAACGCTTGGAATAGTGGTGTTGTGCTGTTTTCCATATTTTAGTTTTGAATTAAGTGTCGTAAAACCAAAACCAAAGTAATTACTCTGGCCAATCACAACAGACACAGACAATCCAATGAACCAATCAGAACTCAAAGCAAATTCATGTAGCCGGCACCAAGCGCGGGGAAACGCGTGCGAGCAAGTCACGATTCGTTTTGGTTTTACTTCTGATTGGTTGAGAAAGCGGCGCGAGATTTTTTTAGCCAATCACAAAGCGTAGCAATGCAAAACCAAAGCAATCGCGTAATTACTTTCGATACTCAATTGAAAACCGCTCTAAAGGAAATTATGTGAAAGCTAATGCAGTTTGACCTTTTCGTTTTTTATATATATTTACTAAGACTTTTTAAGAAGACTAAGGCATTCAGAACATATTTTCCACCGAAATGAGTCCATTCAGGGTGTTCCTGAGTTCCCTTGGGAGAAATAGGTTTGTTGAAGTTTGATTTTTATTAGTTCATATAATGCCCCGTTCTGCCACTCACGAATTTAAATAAATACCGACAAAGAAAAACGGCATAAAAATAATAGACTTCTTTACTAAGGAAACGGATCGATAACGCAAGCAAATGTGACATATCTTCACGAAGACACGATCAAAGTTGCCTCACTGCACTTTTAAAAAGTCAACAAGCTTACACATATTGCTTTAATACGTATGTCTTCACTGGGTTGGTTTCTGTTTTCCCATGGTGATCAAGTGCCTTCTCATGTGTGGTGAAGATCCTACTTGGCGGAGTACTTCGGCTCCTTTGAAACAGACACGTTTCCATGGTCACAAAGTAGGGTTCAATGACGATACATTTTAGCTGTTCACATTTAAAGTAGGTTTAAGGTGGCTCCCAACAGTTTCCAGCGCTTTTCAAGACTTAGATTTTGATGGGTCATTAAAACCACTCTTTATCAGTTGATTCTACAATCATGATATCAAACGAATGCCCAATGATTGGTGAACACGTTGTTATCATTTTTATGACACAATATGTTACTATAGCGACAGTATAACGTGCTGAAAACACCCTTAATTTTAGCTTTAAGTGTTAATAACTAAAAAATGACTCGGTGAACCCCATATTTTGATTAGTAGGATAAGATGCAACTTTTGGCAAAGTTTAAGAAAATTCTGTAGGTGGGGTTCAGAGCCACCTTAAATTTTCGAAAATTTAAGGTGGCTCTGAACCCCACCTACAGAATTTTCTTAAACTTTGCCAAAAGTTGCATCTTATCCTACTAAAGAAAATTCGACAATAAAAAATGGGGTTCACCGAGTCATTTTTGAGTTATTATTTATTTATTTATATTTATTTATTTATATATCATAATTCGCAAAGCTTAAGTACATCACTGCGAATATGTAAAAATAAAAAGCAAAACAAGATAAATGAAAATGAAAAATAAACAAACACATTGGCAGTCATCAGTTATTAACACTTAAAGCTAAGATTAAGAGTGTTTTCAGCACGTTATACTGTCGCTGTAGTAACATATTGTGTCACAAAAATGACAACGTGCGTCGCACGTGTGAAGCAGGCTTAAGCAGCTCAAATTGAAGAGCGCGCGCAAACTGTGTTCATCCACCTTAAAGTGCAGTCAGGATGTAGACGATGTACTTAGAAGCCCTAGTCGACCCAGTCCTAGAAGAAGCCCTAGTCCTAGCCCCCAGTCCTATCCCCCGGTCCTAGACCCCGATCCTAGCCCCCGGTCCTCCGATCCTCCGATCCTAGCCCTAGATCAGGAGCCTATTACCCCATGTAATGTTCATCATGTCACAAGCGGTGGAGAAAGAAAAAAATCTGATTCCTCGTCAGGAATCAAACCTGTCCCTCCGTAAACCGGTCGTGTTTTCCGCGATTTTTAAGCTTTTTTGGGGAAGCTTCCACCCCAAAAACTCATTTTAAAATGGTTAGCTTTTATTTACTGTTTTGGGTAGTGATATCCATAACAGTAAATAAAAGCTAACCATTTTAAAATGAGTTTTTAACCCTAAATAAGTGCCGGGACGTTTTGCGTGCATATAATTAAGTCTTCCACGAAGTACAAGCCGGCGTGGAACTTCCAAAGGACCGCAAACGATAATGCTGTAAATCGGATACGTAGGATCTACGAAAGATCTAATCAGCCAAAAAAAAAATTGAACAAACATAACAATAAACTGCAAGGCTGATCTTATCGTTGCGAGGTCCTCCGGTTCCCAAAGGGTTTTAGGGCTCCGGGGCCCCAAAAAAGGCGGGGCTCACTCCGCTCCAGGGCTCCAAGGTTAAAAATCCGGGGTTTTTTCTGGGCTTTGAGTTCCCAGTATTGTCAAGAGGAAAAATATCCATAGGGCTCGGGGGCTCCAAAGGAAACAAATCAGGGCTCCAGGGACCCTTCATTTGGGACCTTATTACAGCAAATTTTCGCCACATCTTTTTCGCGATTTTGAAAGGACGATATTTGGTGAAAGTTAATTTTCGCGATTTTGCAAGTTTATAACTTAAATTATTAAATAACTTATTTATAACTTATTTTTGTGACTAAACTCAAGCAAGCAGGGTTAGTTTTTAACCCTAAATAAGTGCCGGGACGTTTTGCGTGCATATAATTAAGTCTTCCACGAAGTACAAGCCTCCACGCCGATATAAAGTGCGCCATTTTCTTTCGCAGCCACATACAGGCTCGGCTGCTAAGTTACCCTGTCCGTGATGCCTTGCGCTGAATCGAGAAATATATTGTGTTTGTTTTTGTCCCGCAGATCAAACTATTACAAACATGTTGGCGAAGAAAACATTCGTTTTAGTTTTACTCTTAGTTCTAGGGAGTTCTATTTCCTCTGGAAGATACGTAGAAGGTAAGCGAATTAACGTAGGACATTATGAGAATAACACGAAGTGTTAAGCTAAGCCAATCTGATCAAATAAAGCGTTCTAGTTAATGCTGCAGCAGGGTGCAATAATTTAATTGGACCCAGTTAGAAGATTTCTATTTTTATTCCAAACTCGCCATAATGTGGGGGAATCGAGTCGCTGTACTATTATATTTTGTTGGAAAGCAACAGAGAAATTCAAGTTGAGGTAGCGTCTAGATTCTAGAATACCCGTCCGCTTGAATATTTGCATCTACAACGACAACATTCTAGAATCACTCCCAGCTACAGGTAGTTAACCAGCAACCAAACAGTGCCTGGTCTGCAACTTGAGCCTTGAACGCTCCTCAACAGTGAATCCCTGTGTCCACATATTATGGGTCATAATGGCCCAAGAAAGCAGTGGATTTTCAGCCTCTTATGCTCTATTGGGAAACAATAAAATGTATGTCACAAAAATGACAAAAATCATACTTCTCAAATCTAGATATACAGTACTAAGCTTGTTGTAGTTTCTTGAAGTAAACTTGGGCTACGTGTAAAGTGAAGCATACAAGGCCACTTTTAATCATCCACCACATGAGCTAGCTTGGGCTGGTTTGCTTCATCCACTGGCAAGCCAAATGTGCCACCAAACACAACCATAAAGGATGTACTGGGACATTCCAAAACTTTTTTGAACCCCCTCCCCCCTCTGTCAGGTGCTGCTGTCGCAGGTGGTGGCTGTATATTGTTTCAGAGAAGTTGACAAAATTTTGGTTCCCTTGAATGCAATCTTCAAAGGTGCCAACAACCAAAAACTAAGGTGTCGGAATCTTCCATAGGCAGTCTGTGGATAAAAAATGGAAAGTCCCTTTTGAGGTATTCTGAAGTAGGACCTTGTGGTCATCTGTATAATTTAAGTGTTGCCCTAGAGACACACTCGTACATAGAAAGAACAGATGTTAAAGATGAAATCACTAATGATTATGTGTTAAATAGATTCCAGTGAACGACGCATTCGCAATGATTATGAGGAAGCTGACGAAAATGAGAGTGAACGAGACATGGATGATGAGGATGAAGGCGATGATTTTGATAAACCTTATGATGAAAGAGAGGACAGTGATGCAAGACATGGAGACACTGCTGACAGGGATGAAGACGATGGAGATGATGCTACCTGGGAAGAAGATGAAGCTGATGCTAGGGAAGAGGTTGTCAAGATTCATCCTGATCAGTCAGAGGAACGCGAGCAAGAGGATGAAGACACTGGTGAGGATGATGGGGAAAGATTTGAAGATGGAGATGATTTAAATGATGAACGCATGATGGATGGCGATGAAGGTGGATTGTCACTTGCTGGGAATGACGAAGAAGAGAATGTGGCGGATCAAGGAGGGTTTGAAAACTTTAAAAAAGTAAGTTGATGTCAGGAAACAAACTTAATTCAGCAATCCATGTCAACATCAATGTCCTTACAAGTGAGTCTGCTTGGTGTAGCTCCCAACTATTTTAGCATCACTCTTTGGACCAGGTGCAGGGTTAGAAACTTAATTTTGACAGCACTCACCCTTTTGGGTTGGTACCTTTCAGAACTGTGCCAAAAAATGTACAATTTTTACTCACCCAATAAGATTTGACACTTGAGTGGGCAAGTTAGCACTAATTTCTGTGCTTAAGGTGTGATGATTGTTCAATTAACCCTTTAACTCGATAGAGTACCACAAATCAAAATTTAAGAAAAAACCCAAATTTAATTTTGTAAAATATTGAAGAATAAAATACAAATGGTACATGTACCATGCAAAAGTATTGCTGAAGAGGTTTCATTTGAATGGTCACACCATAGGATTTCATCAACAGACTCAAAAGTTAGAACAAATGGTACCATGCAAAAGTACTGCTGAAGAGGTTTCATTTGAATGGTCACACCATAGGATTTCGTCTACAGGCTCAAAAGTTAGAACAAATGGTTCATGCAAAAGTATTGCTGAAGAGGTTTCATTTGAATGGTCACACCATAGGATTTCATCAACAGACTCAAAAGTTAGAACAAATGGTACCATGCAAAAGTACTGCTGAAGAGGTTTCATTTGAATGGTCACACCATAGGATTTCGTCCACAGACTCAAAAGTTAGAACAAATGGTTCATGCAAAAGTACTGCTGAAGAGGTTTCATTTGAATGGTCACACCATAGGATTTCGTCCACAGGCTCAAAAGTTAGAACAAATGGTTCATGCAAAAGTACTGCTGAAGAGGTTTCATTTGAATGGTCACACCACAGGATTTTGTGAACAGACTCAAAAGTTAGAACTACAGTACACTACATATCTCCATAATTGACTCTGGGAGTGAGAGAGTTAAGGGAGCTGATTATTTAAGGAGCCACTGCACTGCTGGAATAAACTGATGCTGATCGTTCTTCCATTAAGAATGTTGATGATGGCCTCCAAATTTCACCGTTTCTTTCTTTTTTTTTCAGAAAGCAGATGAGATCTACCGAGAAAATGAAAACATTCAAACAGAGATAAGAGATCTGAATGCAAAATTTGATGAAGCTCTAAGCTCAGACATTGCTGAAGTGAGTAAAACATGAAAACATGTCACACGCTTGTATATTTCTCAAAAAGTTTCAGGTTTCAACGATGTTTTGCTTCCGATTTGCAAAGGTTTTAAATGTGCCATACAATTCATACCGCTATTTCAGATAAGCCATGAAAATAAACAAAATTGAACCAGTTGAAAGTTGTTTTTGCTTTATAGATGCTTATAAACCGATTTAATGTAATTTATAGAGAATCCAATTTTTTGCATTGAGATTTTTTGTGTAATTATGACTTTGAAGTTTTGGCCACCATGTTGGCTGCTCCATACATTTTTACTAAAAGTGTTCAATACTCGTTCACCTATAACTCTTGAATGAAGTGCTCTGGTGCTTCAAAATTTGGCCTAGTCATGTAGTTTTAAACTCTCTTCAATTCCATAAACATCTTAGAATCAGAATCTGTTCTTTAATCCTTCTGAATTTGAAATGACATGATATGGTGTAAGTGCAAGCCAAGAATATCAAATACTCAAAATCATGTTTGATCAGGTGCATATGTTGTCTGAACTTAATTTGGAGCAATGTTTAATCATTGCAGAGTCATTACAATGGAAAAGACCTGCATCCTTGAGAACAGAGCTGGAATGAAACTTTTCAAATTATTATCATGGTTGTTGTGATCATCATCTTCTTGTTCTCATCGTCATCGTCATCATTATCATCGTCATCGTCATCATTATCATCATTGCCATCGACGTCGTCACCATTAAAGCTTAATAAAAATTCTAGGATAATTACTCCACAAGTTTCCTCTCATTGGTATAGGAAGCGCCTGGTCTCTTGGCAGATGATGCTAAGGCAGAGATTAAAGATGATACAGGCCATCAAAGTTTGAGCAAAGCCAGCAGTGATATGTCCAGTCACACTGGAGTTCAGCCCACAGAATTCAGTGAAGATGATATTTTCAGACAGTATGCAGAAACTGGAGAAGATGATAATATTGCACCAGATGATGATTATTAATCCTTTAACTCTTCGACTCCCAATAATATTGTAAAATATTGAAAAACAAAAGAGTCTTTGTGTGTGAACATTTTCCTTTTCTAATGTATGTACAAATATTTTTGGGTATTAAGAAGTATGGAATCTTTTTAGATTTAGTTTTGGCCCCGACCATGGTTATTTTTGGGTTAACGTTTGTGCCATGGATGGCTGTATATTTTTCTAATTCAGGGGTATCAATAGCAATAAATTGAAGTACATAAGCAAATCAAGGCACAAAAAAAATCAAGAAAATATAGAATTTTTTTTGTAGTATAAGGATTGTTGTAATAAAGGGTACTTCCAACTTTTGCGGGTATCCTTCAGAAAAAAATCACACGCGCCATTTTCAAAAGTAATATGACAAAGTGTATAATCGTATATCAATAGAAAGCTTAATAAATGTAGTTTTGCACAAAAAATATAATTTCAATGACCTTTTCTTTTCACAAACAGCCAGGAGCCGATAAACCGCTAAATGACAGAGGGTTGTTCAATTGAATTTATAGAGTATGTAGATTTGAAGGATTTTTGTGAAATTTGGCTAAAACATTTTTGGGATAATGACGAACAAAACTCTATCAGGAAATTTTGATATTTACTCGACCATTTGCGCAACATGTCTAGCATATTTTTTGCAACTCCAACTTTAGACGCAGATATCTTTCTAACCAATCAGAATATTAAAAAAGCCTGACAGAGTTTTATTGATTGATCCCTTGTAAATAACACTGTACAGCTATTTTGGTCTTGCCATGGCATTCAATACATGATAAATTCAATTGAACAACTGTTGGTCAATTGGCAGTTTATCAGCTCCTGGCCTTTTGTAAAATAAAAAGTTACTAAATTAATTATATCTTTATCAAAAACTACATTTTAAGCTTTGTATTGATATGTAGTTTGTCATATTACTCTTAAAACTGGTTTTGCTGAGGTTTAAGACAGTGATAATCTACAGCATTAGAACTCGACTTAGATTGTAAAATATATTTTTTGATAACATTCCGTTTGAATGTTAAAAAAGAAAATAGTGTGTGTATTATTTACATGTATTTAAAAGCAAGGTTAGCTGGTATTTATTGCTTTTTATTTGTTTAATTTAATGCTTTTGTTGTCTAATTTGACAGAAATAAGCATTCTGGAATTCTACTTAGATAATTCTCATAAACTTTCCAACATAGATAGCAAGATAGATCAATGGTTTATTTTGCTAAAGCATTGCAGCCATAAGGCTGAATTACACTATATGGTCCTATATAAAAGGTTACAAATTTAAAGGGATGGTTATAACCTGTAATTTAAATTACAATAAGGTATAACAACACTTAAATATATAGACAGTTTCACCAAACAGGTAAAACAACATATCTACATTGCTTCACTCAGTCCTAGAAGTGCTCCATACACATAAATGAAGAGCAATACCCAGTGGGAATCTAAACCTAAGTAAACATGTCAGGTCATAATGAGGTATATTTTTCCCCGGGATTTTTTAAAGGCTAATCTCAATTCTCACACTCAAAACTCTGATCTCTGATCCAACAAAAATTTCATTACTTGTGATCTTCAAAAAACCTGGAACCCTAATCTCACCACTTATCCTTGATTCCATGTACCTCATTATATCCCAGACATTAATTTGTATGTATAGGAGGCTAAGTATGCTTTATTTAATGCTAAGCACTTAATGTTAGATATAGGGTGATATCTACAAATAAACATTTGCACAAAACTTAATTGTCTTATAATTTGTGTTATGTTGTGTTATATTTGTGTTAGCATGTATTTGCTTCTTTCCTCTTGAACCCAATTGACTGCAAATAGTCTCTTTTATAATTCAACACACCGATACACTGCCCAACTATGGTAAAAAAGTCATCGATATACGCTATGTCTATATGACGTATATCCAACGGTGGAGGTAAATTTCGCATTTTGACAAGAGAATGCAAAAATGACAGACCAGCCTCGATATTTTTTCTTCAAACTGTGCTTTGTTATCAATGTGTTGAATTATAAAACTATTATTGCGCTCAAGCTTGCGTGATATCGCCTTATTTTAGCTCGGCCTACGGCCTGGTAAGGTTCAGGGATAGTGGATTGATTGTGTGGCAAGAATGGCCTGATCACCACTGTGAGCTATGCCCTTATTGAGTGGCATCACTCATTATTGTGAGATCAATCCCACATCAGGCTCAGTCCACCCTATTTAGCTTGGGCTTTTTTTTTTCAGTGGGTATCATAGGATGTCCCAAAGGGTTTCAAATGTCAAATGATGCAGGGTTTCCAATTTCTCCCAAACCTAATAACACCATCCAAATTGACTGACAAATAACCAAAACCAGTAAACAAATGCTGAAATGGTTTAAAAAAAAAGGTACGACGATAAACTTAAAATTTTCTTCAAAAGGTAAAAAAAAAATTCACAAAACAACCCACTGGTATTTACTGGCCTTAACCAATATTAATATTCTTGCAGCGAGTATTCGCATGAAGTCAATTTGTTTTACTTCAGTGTAAAGACCTAGGTGTGTTGTGGATTCTTTCTTAAGGTTACCGTGTACCACGTGTGTACCTTCGGGGGTGTCTCCAGTATAACAGACAGGAGCTCAAGCGTCTTAAGATTACACTTAATATACCTAAACCCAGATATCAAATTAAAGCTTGTAGAGCTGGCTATCTAAATATGGAAACCATTTGGTAATAAAATGAATTGTCGAATTTTTTACGGCGTCTAAATTCGAACGTCCGAATCAGCTTTAAAACGCTATAACTCAAAGCGATTATTGTATTGTAATTTGATTTGTTCTCGGGTTTTCGGACACGAAGCGCTAAAAAATTGTATCGGCGATTTCCCATATTCATTTGCAGTGAAAAGTTACAGAATATTTTCGAAAAAGGGAGAAAAAAAATGGGAGTGATCGCACGGAAATGGCTCTTGACGAAAAAGTTTTCGGAAATAAGAAATTCGCCGGCATGTTTTTGTTGATTATATTAGCCTAGCTTCTGTCCAAATTTGAAGAAAATCGAACAAATTCCCTTTGAGTTGTAGCTCGTTTAAGTGTCCCCTACAAGCGAAAAATTAACTTTGAGAAAACAGCGCAAAAGAGAAAACTTTTGAGAAACTTTTACTTCCGTTCAAAACGTTATACCGTCATTTCTCCGTCAATTTTCACTATTTTTCGATAATTTCTTTTTTTGGATGAAAGTTCATTCTGTAAACTTTATTTTGACGTCCAAAAAAAATTCAATAAAATGGTCCATCTGGAGGTACTCTGTAACTTTAAAGAATACATTCATTCAAACTGGCTAAAATTGAAGTGACTAGTCACTGCAACTTATCCCTCCAGTTTATTTGCCAATCAAGGGCCAAATCAGACTGTCTCTGCAAAAAACACGTAAAGACTGGCACAGAGGAAACAGTTCATTTTGTTTCCCAAGATTCAAGGGAAACAAAATTCACTTTTTCCCAAGGGATCAGTCATTATGTGATTTGTTTTATAACAACACAAAATCTAATCATAATCATGCCATCTTTTGTCATGGCCTTATCACGTGCACTAGCGGGCAACAGTGTAAAAAATATTGCCTGCCCACTCCGCAAATGTTGCCTGGTAATGGATGTTTGGCGTGAAACAGTTTGTTTGTTAGATGTCGTGTGGCCATAAATCAACCAATGAACGCGCATGTTGTATTGATAAAAACTCCAGCTATATAACAAGTTCCCTTGTGTGTAATGTTTGTGGGGCTAATCTCTCCACCAAGTAAAAAAAAAAGCAACAGGCAACTAGTTGTGATGCAGGGACTAGTCAACTCATGAGTGCTAACTTCGAGTGTCATGCATTTATTCTGATCACCATGCTGATCCCTATATAGCATTTAAACTGCTAAAACATATTTTATTTATTTATTTATTTACTTTTATTATTTACATTTTTCATCAAATGATTCAGTCTGGTCAATGAATTAATATAAATATTCGCATTTATTAATAATAGGCCTCATATCCATGATAACGTCACCGGCTCAAAATTCACCACCAAGGCTCGTTTGTAATACATTCCGTGCAAACCTTTGACAAGTTCACGTTGGTTTTGAGTGGGTATTCTTTTCAACTTTGCTCATCAGAGAATATGTTGATGAGATTGTCATGGGTTTACACTAGAGAGGCTTGGGGTGAAATTAACTAGTGAAACATACATGCATAAGGGATATTAAATATCATTCAACTTGGCATGTACCATTGCCACTTGATAAATTGCTTGGTTCATTTATGTCCAGAAATGCAGCTAAGTGTTGTTTCTACGAGTACTTCATATTTAACAGAGTTGTTTGTCGTTTTCATATTACTTCATATGTGAAAGAATTTTGTGTGTTTTGGTGAACTTTTATAGGTGAGGACACTTTGTGACACCAGTCATGGAGTAGCGTGGCCCCCCTCTTTCGGCATTTCTGGGCATATCTTGTTTGGTTGGACTTTCACGCCTTCATGTTGTAATTTTCCTGAACATCAAGATATCAATAAATTGTGCAGTCTACTCAGCTTTTTGCAGTCGAAAGAGGGGTAAGACAAGGAGACCCTCTCTCCGCCCATTTGTTTATCATGGTTTTAGAGATTTTATGCATCAGTATACGCAATAACAAGGACATCCATGGCATTTTAGTAGACAAAGAGGAAATTAAATTAGGCCTTTTTGCTGATGATCTGACTGGCTTTTTGAAAAATGATTTCTCTCTAATAAATTTTCTTAAGCTTATAGAAGATTATGGAAGTTGCTCGGGCCTCAAAATTAACCATGAGAAATCAGAAATATTGTTATTAGGCAATCGTGCTTATACTTCACAGGAAGGCAACGCCTCTCCAGGCAATTTTCAGAATATAAAAGTCAAGAAATCTGTAAAAATATTGGGAGTACACTTCTCTTATGATTCTCAAGCCAGACATAAGTTGAACGCCGATGAATTAATTAGTTCCATTCAACAAAAATTACGAATCTGGAAGTGGAGAGATTTAACTATTATCGGAAGAATCCAAATTGTGAAAACGTTCATTATTCCTATCTTCTTATATCGGGTAAGCTTGATACCAATGAGTAAAGATTTTGTGAAACAAGTGAATACAATTATCTTCGATTTCATATGGAAGGGAAAGGATAAAGTTAAGCGCTCTGCTCTTGTTAGTGAAATCGAAGATGGAGGACTTAAAGCGCCACATTTAGAGTCTATTATTGAAGCGCAAAGAATACTCTGTTGCAAGAAATTGGCTAATGATCAGCCAAGCAGTTGGAAAACAATTCTTCTGCATTATCTCAAACCTGTTGGAGGAAAATTGATCTTATGTTGCAACTTTGACATCGCCAGAAATAGCGGACATGTTCACCGCGCGTGCGCGAGTTTCAGTGGCAATATGGCCGCCAAACACTAGAAGGCTTTGTATGGCAGAAATAAAACAAAATCAAATTGGCTGGCTTTTAGCTTACCTGGAATATTTGCCGCATTCCGGGTAAATTTATGAACATCTTTTCAAGTGTTTTTGTAAGCTTGATTTCCCCCCACAATTGTTAATGGCCCTGCTTTTCAACAAAACATATTTCCGAAGCTTCGCTCATACAATGCTCTCTATTTTAGAAGCCATTAATGCCGATTTTCACTCAAAACGGGATTTCGAGGCACCATAGTTCGTAAAGTGATGGGGGTAGCCAACTTGCCGCAATCGTCTGAGAAGAAGCACCGACTGAACTGAAGATCATTGCATTCTCACTTTCTACGATGGTTCCTTCGCCCTGCTTTTTGCTTTCAAAAATCGTTCAGAGCTATAAAAATCATTTCCACCAACAGTCCACGCTAAAGTCTTGAAGTTCGCTGTCTTCGAACTGCGATATTTGGGCACAGAATGCTCCAAATTTTGCTGCAAATCCCTCATTCAAAAGCTAAAGTCTTGTTGTTTTCAACTGCGAGCGAATTATTTCGGTCAGTGGTTTCTATATGGGCCTGAATACGCTTTATTTAACACAACCATTTTTGTCGCACCGAAGCCGCACCAAACGAATTTGAGCCCGTAGGGTGGAACAGCGGTGTATACCAATGAAGCGACATCGCAGTGTAAGACGCACGAAAATTCGCTGCTCCAATGTCCCTGATTTCTGGCGATGATTGCAGAAATTGTCGATAAAGCTGCCGAAATTTTATGAAGAATGCTTTAAAAGTTTTGCAAAATGCTCCGCGGCAAGTTGGGGCAGTGTACAGGATTTAAATGGCAACGATCTTACAAATATGGTGCTTTGGAATAACAAATTTATTTGTATTGGAGGCAAGTCTGTGTATTTTAAAAACCTTGCAGAGAAAGGAATAATTAGAATTAAGCATTTAATATCCGATAACAATGAGCTTCTTATTAAAAACAATCGCAGGTTGAGGGAGCTGAATATTTCGCCAGTAGACGCCTTTAGTCTTATGACTTTAATTGATGCTCTACCAGCTGAATGGCGCGAGGCTCTAAGGGCAAGTTCCTATAGGGAAGATGAACCTCTTAATATACATGATGAGATCAAATTAAAATTAAATAATCAAACTGCGCCAATCAAAACAGCGGTTTCCAAGACTATCTATAGGGAGCTTCGAAATAAAATCATTACTCCACCAACTGCTCAGCAGAACTTTAATGCAAAATTTGTTGACGATGCCTTAGAATGGGAAGAGATTTACAGTTTGCCTTTTCGTGTCACCTTAGATACAAAGTCGCGTGAATTTCAGTATAAATTGCTCAACAGATGTCTTGTAACAAATGCTTTTTTATTTAAAGTTGGAGTTGCACCATCTCCGGCATGCTCTTTTTGTGGAGAAATAGACGAGTCCCTTGAGCACCTAATTACATCTTGTCATTACACTAAGAATTTCTGGGCTGAAGTTATAAAATGGCTTACCAAACAAGGAATTAAAATCGCTAATTTCTCTGACAGGGATATAATGTTTGGTATTATAAGGTGCGACGATGAATTGTTCGTAAATCATGTTCTGTTAGTTGCTAAACAATACTTATATTATTGTAGGCAAAAAAGATCTGTGCCTTCAATTAGAGTTTTTAATTTAACAATTAAAATGATCTATCAACTTGAAACAATAATTGCCAAATCTAATAATAAAATTTCAGCTCATAACAAAAAGTGGGGCAAATACATAACACAATAAATGTACAATCTTGTGCCGCAGCTGTACTTATACCTAAAATATTATAATAGATTATTATTATTATGAAGGGGTGTGTGTATATGTATTTTTTTTTTAATTTAATGTTTAATGTAATGTTTAAATGTTTTAATGTTTAATTTAATGTTTAGATGTTTAAGTGTGTAATAAAATTGAAAACCAATAAATATCAGTAAAATACAAAAAAAAAAAAATAATAAATTGTGCAGTAAACAATCCAAAATTTAAAGATATATGTATATTTATTTATCAGGTGGCAGTGATTTGGAACAACACCTTGTAAGACTCTTGTAAAAAAAATAGTTATCATCATTTAACATGCATATCAACTGATTCAAACTGGTTTTGTTTTACTCTAGGCTAGTTGGAAAGCTGTCATGACAAAAGTAAGCTGAAAACAAACATAATTTTCTTGTCTGAATAAACTCAGGATAAATAATTCACCAGGCTGGGGTTAGTTAGTTGTTTGCAGTCAATTTGATCTATTTATTCTTGATATAAATAACTTAAAACATTTCCACATCTGTATGCAAGAATGCAACAGATCGACATGAACTTAGCCTTGGGGTAGAGCTAAAGCAATGCGAAATGCTCATACAGTAATTTTTTTTCCAAAACCACCCCAAACAACCTTTGTATGGCCTGTCAGTGGTTGTATCAATGAGATTTCACTGACGATGATGATGACGATGATGGTGATGATGATGGTGATGATAACATTTCTCAAGATGTATTGTGTTATGTAATTCTGGTCCTTGCACAAGGCTGAAGGCTGAGATATATTACAGCTCAATTAAAAACACGATGAGTGAAAAAAGCTGACGCAGAATATACCCGCCAAGTCTCACGCCTGCGAGGCCCAAACTCCGATCTCACGCCAACTCACGCCTTTGGAGCAATTTCTCATGCCTAACTTACAGATTTGAGCTATCAGCCTTAACTGATCGCATGATCCAATTAAAAATATAGTTAAATTAATGAAAATTTGGCACTTTTTTGTAGTTTTTTATCGCTCTGAACGTTACGATTACAGCTGGATTGTCACTAAACGGAGGTCTGAGGTCCATGGAAACTTCCGAATTTTTCGGAACATCTTCGGACAACTTCGGACATATATCGGGTTGTCTTCGGATTTGGTCAGGTTGCCTGGCACTCCCACGAAAAAATTCTCACGCCCATCACTCGGAAAAAGTTGGCAAGTATTCACAGAACTATTTAAAAAGCCTACTGGAATATGTAAACTAGAAACTTAAATGTAATAATTAATAACATTTGTTAACTCAATCTAGATTTTAACCACAAATTGCAAAATTTCTAAACAGTCATAAGGCGCGAGGTAGATGCAGAACTATTTCGTTGAAAAAAGGAAAAAAGTCTTCTTAAAGGACATGAAAATTGGATCAGATAGAAAAATGGACCAGGAAAAATTGCTAAGATTGCTGCTAAAATTAAAATTGCTACTAAAATGTTTGTCCAAAATTTTATGACCTCTCTCTCCTGCATCCATTCATTCAGATCACTGATATGAAGAAATCTGTTTCTATACTCTTGTGGCAGCTCGAACTGAGAAGGAATTGGAAAAAGAGATTGATAGAAGTCCACTAAGAGGGCCTTGATCAGTTCAGCATCTTTCTTTGAATGATCAATGTTATCATTCAAGCACACAAACTTCTTTTTCTTGCCTCTAATGGCATCCAACTGCTGTAAAACGGCTGATGCATTATCACGGATCATGTGAAATGCAACACTGTCATCTCCAAGAGTTTCAAACTTGTACTTAGTGATGCCCTTGTAAGATTCATTCAACATTTGCACCAAGGGATCACACATTTGTAAGAATTCCTCTGTCACTGATGGCAATATTGCGTTGTGATGTGGATCAGATGTGTTCATTTCTGGCGAGGAGCTGTTAGCACACTTCAACAAGGTTTGTTCAAGAGAATTCAGGTCATTCAGGTCTAACGGAAGAGTGTACAGCCGTGTTGCCAAGGTGCGCAACTCTCGATCTGACAATACTCCTGAAAATATATCAAAGGAGATTTATTTAGCAAACTCATACTTCACTGTTAGTAGCTGCTTGTAAAAGAAACTGCTGTTTATTTTTAATAGGCAGCTGTGGTACAGTGTGTGTGTGGTACAAAGTGAAGTAACTATTTGTGGTTTCCATGGTAACCAAATTAACAACTTCAATCCCCTTAAAATTTGACCTGCCCATCCAATATAGCGATAGAACTGAGGCACACAAAGAATGAAGAATAGTCTCCTTTGCTTAGTTTTCACTTTTTAATTAATTTACATTGTAGATAATTCTGCATATACACTGCATTTACTTAATGAATTTTTTATGATTTTACATTATGAATTTGTATAAATTAAATTCAGGCTGCATGGAGGAACACTACATGTAGATTGTTAGACTAAATTTAAAATTGGACATTTGTGGGATTAAAAAGTTAAAAACTGTATAAAAATCCACTTCAACCTGAATGATCTGCATCCACTTCAGCAAAGAATTCAGTGACATTTGGAGTTTTCTTTTGCCCAACCACAAAATAATAGTATGAGAATGCAAACTGCATGTCATCTGAGCTGCGTAGCTTGTGTGAGGAAGTTTTGTCAAACTCCTCTGGTATCATGTCATGTAACTCTGCTTTCACCTTCCTGTCGATCATGTGCGGCATGTGAGCAGGAACCTTCCGTCCCATGTAGCCAAACTTGCGGTTATAGATCCGATGCACATGAAGCAATGAATCTGCAAAAGTGTCCATTAATTTTCTGTTGGGTGGGTGATAGTTTGCAAATTCCTGTGTATGCTTCCACCTTTCCTTGGATTTCTGAAGCTGTTCAAATGTTCTAAGTCTCTCCCAGGGGAGAAAACTTGTCGCACTTTGCTGCAGTTTAGGTTTCCAGTCACCATAGCGACTTATCCACTTCTTGTGGCTCTCTGATTGGTCTTTTTTAAATGACAACTGCTTCTGTTTAGTATTAGCAATCCAGTCCGCTAAAAAGAGATCATCCACTGACACAGCAGTTTTCTGGTCTAAATTAATATCAAAACCATCTTGAAATGTTGCAGTTGCTTTGAGATTTACATTGTGGTATTCCCGTTTG
Source organism: Cladopsammia gracilis (assembly GCA_022457155.1). Classification (NCBI taxonomy): domain Eukaryota; kingdom Metazoa; phylum Cnidaria; class Anthozoa; order Scleractinia; family Dendrophylliidae; genus Cladopsammia; species Cladopsammia gracilis. The sequence continues at coordinate 414,968 of JAJGOT010000573.1, forward strand.
CTAACATCATTAATGACAGCTCCTTGTTCAGGGATTTCTAAGGATAACAGTTTCCTTTGATGGGATTTGGTTTCCACATACTCAGAATTGTTTGAATTTTTCACTGCATCAGTATCACCTCTTTTATCCTATAAAGTAATAGAAAAAGTAAGTATTAGAAATGTATTTATCAGCAGAAATTGGGGCCATGCAACATCAACACAAGCTACTTATCAAGAGGTAGACCTTGGGAGTAATATATTATATTAAAAGTTTCATAAACGTTCAAGAACAAGGCAGTACTTTAGAGCTTGGCTTTGCCTTTGGTTTGTGCCTGATAGTCAAAAGTGTACAGGTATAGCATAAGACCACAAATGTGAACAAAATGATCACAAGAAAATTTTAAATTTAACAGCCGATAAGGTGTTTTTTCCTCTCCACCAAACTACTTTCTGGCATAGACCACTTTCAGTTAAATTTCAATAATTTCAAATAATAAACTTACATTTTGCTTGGCATGCAACTTTGCAGGGATAGTTGGCTTTTCTTCTGCTTCAGATAAAGGTGACCTCAGTATAGCAACAGGTACAGGAGCTGGTTCAGTAGCAACCACATTCAGAAAGTCATGCAAAATCTTTGCCTTCTTCCTTGTGTAGCCTTTCTCTGTCAAGTCACCATCCTTGAACTCTTTCTCTACATTTGCCAGGGCATTTTGAACATGTTTTGGTAAAACTGTGTCATTTGAAAGCCAGGGTAGGTTGTATGCTTTTTCAGCTAATGGTGGCCATGTTGGTTTATGGACAGACCCATTAGCAACAACCCAATAATTGAGGGATTGATTGGCATTCTGAATTCGGATTGGATAAAGGGTACTGGGTATGCGTTGTTTAAATGTACTTGTCACAGTTGGTGTTGCTGGTGCTTTGGATGTTATCACTTTGCTGTCTGCTGGTGTTACAATGGGAACTGACTTGTTTTCTTCAACTGGTCTTGTATCGATACTCAAATTGAAAGTAATGGCCACCTTGTTTGTTTCATTCTTGTCACTAAATCCTTCAATATTGAACCTAACACCTGTGGAAGTACAGTTTACTCGCAAAGTCAGAGTAAAAACTTTAAACTTCTGAGCAACAGTCGCAGATCTCACACACTGGGTCTCAGAGTAGTCTCCAGAAGTGACCTTCCCTTCGGCAAACACTTTTGAAATGTTAAAATACAACACTGATACACCTTGAGGTAAATCAACTGCATGAGTGTTTTGATCAACATCTATGTGATGCAATTCATGGAACTGAGCAATACCGCAGTCACCAGCATCATACCCGCATTGCACAACATTACATGCAACATCGCAATAACGATCACCAACCCAGGTGTCCGCACAACCTGGAGAACAAAACTGTATGCGATAACTGGAGTGTTGATTCTGCCATCCTTGATAATTCCACTGTGTCTTGCGTTTAACACCGATACAGTCCCCTCCATCCCAGTCGCATTCTGACACATTGCATGCTTTGTCACAGTACTTGTCATTTACCCACGAGGATGGACACCCCTCGTTACAGTTTGGGACGGGCCATGTTAAATAAAGTTTCAGGCCATTAGCATGGGTGTAAAAGTCATCTGGCCAAACATCATCAGCAAACATGACATCGTCATTTAGATAGATAAACTTCTGGGACAAACCTGGAATTCTGTGAAGATGAGATTCTATGGCTGGAGAGCTAAAAGTAGGAAGATGGCTTTTATTAAGAAACAGTTCTTCATGTGTGACTATTTTGAGGCGAGGATTGTCCATGTTAAGCCAGGAGGGTATCTGGCCATTTGTAACAATAAAAATGTTCCTAACCCATGGTGCATGTTTCTCGACAGAACGTAGAGAGTATTTTAACTCCTCATTGTCTGCAAAACGACTTGCTGAAATATCAGCGTCTTCTTTTGAATCGTCAGCGGCAACAAGAACGGAATGGAATGGTGCCCATATCAACAAAGCTGGAGCCAACTTCACAGATTTACCATCAACTGTCAAGCTTAATCCAAGAGCAGAAGAAGTTGATGTTTTATCTGAAAAGTAGGCCACACCAATAAGCTTCTCTGCATGAAAAACTAAATTAATGAGTTTATCTCCAAAACGGTCTTTTAGATCTTTTTTCACTTTCTCCACTTCATTAACACCCTTCAAATTTAAAATCATCATTTCTGTTTCTCTGTTTACTGCAGTGGGTCTGGTTGCATCGCTTGTGAAATAGCCTTCCTTGCTTTGCAGACTTTTTTCCTGCCATCTGATTTTAACTTTCAAGGCTTCATTTGTCTCGCTTTGACCAGGAAATTGAATAACACTTACTTGTTCCTTGTCTAAGCCAGAAGAGGTAACGTTGTAAAAACCAGATGCTTTTGCGAATGATACATCCATTTCGCGTATTTTTGAAAGCTGCAAATCACCAGGGAGACCGTCTTCTACAACGACGCTAAAGGCCGAAACACAATTTGTAAAGGGGCAGCGTGAATTCCCCATCTGTACATCGTTTTTTCCCGTTTCTCCTTTAGCTTTCTTTTTTTTCTCTAAAGCTCTCTTCAAAAGCAGCTCGGCGATTTCATTTTCCGTAGCATTAGTTTCGGTTTTGAGCCGTTCTATCTCTTTCAAAGTAGTTATATTTTGTTCAAGCTCTATTTCCAACTTCAGCTTCGTTAAGTCGGCAAGTAACTTTGGATCACTCCCGTTTACCCATGTGTAGACAATGTCAATCGGTATTGGAAGACACAGCCTGTTCTGGTAAGAATTCCCAAGAATGTTATCGTGGTAGGTGTTAAAAGTGACCGCATATTTTTGCATACTCCATTCAAGAACAACTTCTCCAAACTGGAAAGCAGATATCAGAGTCAATAAAATACCGCCGATACACAACCATATTCCATATCGCGACGACAAACACGTGTATGTCTGTCTCTGGACAAGTTTCCACATAGTCTGGCATAATGCTCTTTTCATTTTGAGAATTTGCTGTAGAATTTTGCTTTTATATCGTTTGGTTCCATCGTTCCACCATGCACCGGCTATCCACCATTGTCATATGATTACCAGGGGAATGACCACTGAACAGCACGTGACGATGACTCCATCGCTTCGTCGTGACTTGTTCGAGTGCTCGTACTATTTTATGATTGGGTAACACTACTCGGGGGCTTTTGGGTTTCTTCTACGAAGATTTACCGAAAAAGACGCTTGTTGCCTGGGCTGGACATGCGTATTCGCCACCTTACGTGGCATCGTTTGGTTCACTATCCGTATTAGAATGAACGAAATGAGAGCAAAACACGTCGTTTCCACGAATTTCATCAAGGCTGCACACTAATATGTGCTTGACTTGCTAATATTTTATTTAGGATTGTATTTATTAACGCCAACCGGTAAAAGGAGGCAATATGCGCGGTAAACTTTCACGAAGATTTTTATGGGGTAGCCTGACAGTTTATAGCTTGTTTATAACAATTTTGACAGAGAAAGCCTTATGTAAGTATTCGTTCGAATAACAATTCATTAGCATTATTGAACCACACATTCAAGACCCATAACGTTGAATGGTGCGAGTTTTGTAAATAATTAGCAATTTTGTTTATATTTGTAGGTGAAGATCCTCAAAACATTGAAAATTCTCCAGGGGAAAGTGTCCCCAGTCCTCCAAAAGAGGTAATCTTATACGCTAAGCTTATCTTAGACAGAATCTGTTCTGCAATGCTTTTATTTATTTTTGCTTGAATTACATAACATGACAACTGTTGTAAAGCTAAGCTCATTGAGTGGGTTCAAATCCCGGCCTGACCAACACTCAAGGTCTTAAAATAACTGATGACGAAGGTTCTGCCTTTACTATGACATCTGCAAATGGTTAAACCTTCACGTGGCTCGGATGATCACATAGAAATTTTTGGTCCCGTCTCCGATGGGGACGTAAAAGAACCACTGGGGATGTAACAAAACCCTGACTGTGACCACCCTCAGTGCTATACATTGTTCATGGGTGGGGTGGGGGGAGATGAGAACAACGATGGACTGAAAGCAGCTGCCTGAGGCACCTTCATAAGCTGATGTCCGATATCATTCTTATAACTGTATGTGAAGCGTCATGAGACATGTGATATGTATGCTATATTAGTCATTCATTCATCCATTCATTCATTGTAAAAAGAATGCATGTGCTCTAATTTTAAAGTGTTACTACAATCAAAATTTAACATTTTGTATGGGAAAAAAATACATCCTTTACAGCTTATTAGAGGAGGGTGTACCTACATGTATTTGGGCCACTGAAATGAGGTTTGGGCACTACAAAGGGAAAATATTAAGCTTAGAAAAGTAGTGTTTTTCAAGTCCAACATTGCAGATTTTTGTTTCAGTGCCTATAATATTGTTTAGTCCATGATATCATTTTCTCAGTTGCCTGCATGGCCAGGCTTTTCCAATGAAACCAAGCAATATAGAGAAGCTGCAAGAGGAGTGGGACATGAAGTGAAGTTAAAGAAGATGGGAAAGCTGTGAGGGAGGTTTCCTTCACAGCTTTGTCCACTTGCTTTCGTTTTCGTCCCGCTTTTCGTTCGCCTCTTGCTTCGCTCGCTGCTTGCTTTCAGAAAAGCTGGGCCAACTGGTTAATTTCTCAGTCGAGTTTGTAAGTGAAAGCACATAGCACTACTGCAAAATGCACTTACCATCACTTCAAAAACTAAACACAGATTCAAAAACAGACAGTGATTCAGAATGCTTGTGTGGATGCTCGTATTGGAAACCACCTGCTATTGGTAACCAGTCTGCAGGAACATGGCGGTTCAGTGGCATTGAAAATTGTAGAAAATACATGTACACATACCAGTTTGTTGCTGCAATGTCTTCTATTAAATCATTATTAAATAGAAAACGACACACATCTTTGTATAACCCATTACAAAAGTGTAAGGCAGTTTAAAAGAAATTGAAAGTTTATACATGTACAGACTCTAGCCACATGTAAAACATAGGATTATATTTGAAATACTCTTATATTCAATCAGAGTACAAAATGGCCTTTTTCTATCTTTGAAAAAAATACAAGGCCTACAAAATGTTAAATATGACATACCTGTGTTTATGTAAACTGAGCAAAACCAATCTGAACGAGCATTGATGACTAAAAAATCTTAAGTCAACACTGACTGAAGGAGGTTTTAAATTTTGATCCTTTTCTTGTCTTGTAGGAGGCCCACAGTAAGGAGACAGTGGAACATTATAAACAAACAAATGAACAAACATTAAATAAAGAAGCTGATAATCTCCCTTCATGGAAAGAAGAGCTTACAAAAGAGGTTAATGATATTGAAAGACAGTCTGAGAAACATGCTGCAAAAAATAATGCTGATCAAGTCATGGACTTAAATGAGAAAGACGTTTATTCAGATTCCAGCAATACAGAGAAGGAAGCTGAAGGTGGAAATACCCAGGAGGTTCCTCAAAGTGATTCTTTGGAAAATATTAAGGATGTAGATAGTACAGAATTTTCACATGTACATGTTGTTGATGAACAGAAAAAGGGTGATTCTAAATCCGATGAAAAATTGGACTCGAGTAAACAAAGTGATGAAATTGTGACAACTAGAAATGATGATCTTGGTGAACAGAAGCAAGATCAGGAAAGTTTGAGTAGTGAACATAGCCAGGAAGCTGTAGAATCTGCTAAGATAGCAGGGGAAGCTGTTAATGAACAACAACAGCAACAACATGAACAGCAAGCAGAAACACAGCAACAACAAGAACCAACTAAAACACAGAATGAGAACGCTCAAGCTGATAACTCAAGGCTGCAAAACCATGATGATGCTAAACAGCAGTTAGGAGAGGAGGCAAAAGGAGCACAAAAGACAACAGGTCAGTATCAAAGTAAAAGGAAAGTTAAAGGAAAGAAAGGACGCGGCCGCAAGAAAATGATTGAGCCTGAGGAAATGGATGAGTGGGATAATGAGGATGAATTTGGTGATTTTGATGATGAATCTTATGATGAGGACTTTGATGAGGACGTAGAAGATGGTGAAATGGAAGATTTTAATGAAGACACTGATAGTATTGATTCATGGAAAATGACTGAAAAGCCTTTGGATGAAGGAGAAGATCTCGGTGATGAAGAAGACGATAGCAAACTTAAAGAGCAGGAGGATCTACAAGAGGAGATTAAACATCTTAAAGGTTTTATTTCTGCTTATTTATTTTACATTCTAAGCTGTTTGAAAGGTGCATGTATCTGGTCAACTTCCTCTCTAATGGCTGCCAGAGGCATATTCAATATCACAAGTATGCAAATTTTATAGGTGTAAAGCAGACATGTCTGTTGTCACTTGCTGTGACCAGACAATCTTCATCAATGGCTGGTAATTAACTCAAACAAGCCAAGACAGAGTTTCCCCTGCCGCTTTCCTTTTTGGTGTTTCTCCATAGAGGCATCTAGAAAGATTGTTCATTGGTTATGCAAAAGCTTGTTAATTAATACTACCATGATATTTACTTGGGGGTTTATACAAATATTTGAATTTGGAAGATATAAGAACTTCTGTTTAAGGGCCTGGTTAAACTACTGTAGGAAACATTTTGGCAGAAATATTGTTTCTTCTAATATGGCTAAACTGGGAAACAATTGTTTTGGAAGCAAAATTTGCTTTTGGGAAAAGGGAATGTTTTTGACTTGATTCAATAACATTTCTTTGTGTCTGGAAGCAGATTTGTGTTTGAACAAAATGTTTCACAGTGGCGAAACTGGCAAGCATTTGCATCCGCAACAATGTTTCCTAGTTTGGCCAGGCCCTTATCTTAGATGTCTTTGTACATATTTCTATTTAAATGCCTTCTATCTCACTCTACAATAGGTGACAAAAATAGTTCATACACTTTACACCAAAAATGGTTTCCTTTCCATATTTATCACTATCAATTTCCATTCACTATACTCTGCCACATTAATCCCTGTCCCCACCATCCAATGTTGTAAGATTGTAGCAACAGACCTGACTAAATGATACACAGCATTTTTGGGGGGGAGAAGAAAATGGGGTTCAAAATGAACATGTGTCAACAATATTGTCACCTCATGTAGCCTTAGACTGAATTAATGGGATGTTCAATGTATATGTCATGGCTTAAACTTGTTTTTTGGTTTTATTTTTATTTTCATTTGTCTCCAATACATTATCATCAAATCTCCATAGTCTACATGCATAAACAAAGGAAATACAACGTAGGGTAAGAAAGTAGGGTCAACTTGTATAAAGGGTGGGTAAAGTTGCCTGGGGGGATGGGGATGTGGGGGTGTTGGGTCGTTGCGGGTACCCGGGAGAACTTTTCTTCTTTTACATGTAGATGGGGCCTAATATTACAAGATTACCCATTATGTTTTTCTTTTTGCAGAGGAAAACCAAGAAATCAAGAAAGAAAATAAAGAACTGAAAGGTTAGGTTTAAATATTGTTTTTTGATCTAACTTATTTCAAAGTTGCTGTGATCTGTATCTCTATAATTTTATTGTGTTACAGATGTAGGTGTTAGATGTAGAAACGAAACGGCCTGTTTATAAAGCTCAGTTTTTGTTGTGATTTCTTTGTTTTCACTAATGTTGTGATTTCAAGACAACTTCAAGAGGCTCGTGAATAATATTATTTTGTCTTCTGTTCTTTGTCAGAGGAAGTTGGCCAGTTGCTTTATCAAGATGCAGCATCTCTCCTAAATCAAACAAAGCCAAACTACAAAAAGTATGTACACAATGTCATGGTATAGATTCTGTAATCTGTAAATCTATGCTAATTGACACTGAAGTTCAAGTTATGTGGCATTCAATTAAGTTATAAAGGTGCTACTGAACTTGAAAACGTGATGCCAAGGTCCATATTTATATACTTAAATTATCTTATACTGTAATGCTGATACCACTAAATTAAAAGAAAAAACATGTTGTTGGACAGTGGTTAAAGTATTTTGCATACTTGTTTTTTCTTGTTTTCAGAGCATACAGTTTATTGGAAGAAGCTGCATTTTCCCACAATTTCACCAAAGCTCAAGAACTTGTTGCTTTATCCTATTTGGTATGTTTCCATTGCAATAAATTGATTAAAGTGTGTTTCTTGTTTGAGTATTTATAATTTCATACAAAAACTACACTGGGTAGGGTTGTCATTAATTTTGAGGGATCCGGCTACACAAGGAAATTAGGTGTTCATAAACTCAAGCAAGGCCCAGCTCTTAGAAGAATCACAATGATAAAATCTGGGGTGCCCGGCACTTAAGCTTTATGCAAAAAGTAAGTTATTTTCAAGCCTTGAGTTAGCGATCATCTTCACTGCAGTTACCAGTAATAATAGTAGGGGTGTAACGATTCATATTCCTTGCGATTCGATTTCGATTATTGCCTTTCGATTTCGAATATTTCAATTCGATTGGGCAAATGTTGGGCAAAATTTTATTCTGTTCTTCGAACAGAATAAAATTTTATCTTGAGAAGATACATAGGATGTCCTAAGGCCCAAAACATTTTCTTAAAGATGTGGATTTTCTTCCTCATTTTAGATCTGTTTCAAGTACCTTAACAATAATAAATAATTAATTGGACAAAACTGTGCTTTTAAAGGCCTAAAACATACAATTTTAGTGAAAGTTGCCAAAAACATACTTGGGACGTTCTTGCTGGGAGCCCTTTAAATATCCTTTTCCGTCCTGAGTTTATTTGTTTTCCACCGTGACCGCCGCCACCAGTCGAGGCAATTTTTAAATTTACACTTCAACTGCCGAACTTTTCAAGTTTTGATTTCAGAAACTGGCACATGCACCCTCTTGACAATGTCCCTTGAAATGTTTATTTTGAATTACAGATGGATCCTTGTAGTATTAAGCTAACACAGGAAATTATGCTTAATGCATAAATTAATAGTAACTTAAGCCTTAACTATTTTGACAGTTTGGAGATCACTTGCCTCGAAACATTTCCAAAGCTGTTGAAATGTTAGAAGAAATTGCTGGAAAAGGATCTGCAGTGGGACAACAGGTAGTCAAATACAGTGTACATGTAGTAAACAGAGTCTGTATGCAATGTGTTGTTTGTCTTTAGCTAATTATTGTTGTTCCAGAAAATATCCATGGAGAATTTTTTTTTTAATCCCTCTAGTTTAAATTAATTCTTTCCTTTAAAACATTTGGGTTTAGAGACTCCCCCCTCTCTCTGAATTTCCAATGGCCTTCCATGGAGGAGTATGGTTATTTCCTCCTGGAATCGCATATTACTAAGTGGTTTGAAGAATAGAGACTCTAGTATGATTATCCATGTGAGAGAAGTGCTACAGCTGTAATAGGGACAGTTTTGACAGCATGCGCCATTTGGGCAAGTGAATGTCAGAACTATTTCAAAAAATGTACAATTTGTCCTTGCCCAAGAAGATACGACACTCGCCTGGGCGAGTAGCAATTGCCATACCTATGAACTGGTCATTCAAGAGTCAATAACACTAATAAGCGATGTTATTTTAATGTGTTGCAGACTTTGGGATTCCTGTATGCCACTGGTATTGGTGTAAACTCAAGTCAGGCCAAAGCTCTGGTGTATTATATGTTTGCTGGTCTTGGAGGAGACATAAAGGCACAGATGGCTTTGGTAATAGCAACAGATACACAGTCATGACTATTTTCACCAACATTTTTTAAATGTATTTTCTGCTAGTGGCAACTAAAAACAACTTTGATGTTGCTTTGTATTGTGTGATCTGCAGGGTTATCGTTACTGGGCAGGTATAGGAGTAGCTGCTTTCTGTGAGTCAGCACTAACTTATTACCGCAGAGTTTCAAACAAAGGTAAGTCACATTTGGCCAAAGTTCTATGAATCATGGTAACCATTGTATACTTGGCCAAATGGGAGCACAAGTTGGAAACTTTAAAACTATAACTTGCACAAATCTGTTTGGCCTGGACTTGCATGTACTTGTCATGGCTTGTATCAGTACGAGATCACCTTTATCAAGCTAAAGTTTGTCCACAAGTAGGTGCAAGTTTTTCACTGTTTGACCACTAAATGCAAGTAGTCATAAGTCAACACAAGTCAAGCAGCCAATAAAAAAAAGCATGGTCGCATGGCACTAGGCCGACCAAACTTGCATTTTCTTGTGAGTCCATTTGGCCATCCAGCGCAAGTCAGTGCAAGTTGACATTTTCCATCTTGCTTGACTTTTGATCATGTGACCTTTTTGATCATTATTTTTCTTGTCTTTACGTTGTTGTAGTTGCTGAGGATGTATCCCTGACTGGTGGAGCTGCTGCTCAGAGAATACGACTAATAGATGAGGATGAACAGGTAATTTTTTGCAATGTTAAAGTATTCTTTTCTTTGTCACCGATCCTCCTCAAGGCTGGTGACACCAATCCTCTCTGATAAATCCTATGTGGTTGTCCTAGACAAGTAGATTTTGCTTTCTAGCAAGGCATTTTCCATGTTCACTTGGCAAACAAGCAAGCAGTTGGCAAGAACATCATGAGAGCAACAAACCCAAAGTGCCCTTACTCCCTTATTTGCAGCTACATTTTTGTGTACACAGCACTGATGTGTCATTGTTTTGGCATTGATATCTGTAGGGAGGCAGCAGTGCTGTTCTTGATGAGGATCTTATTCAGTATTACCAGTTTCTTGCTGATAAAGGAGATGTCCAGGCACAGGTGTGTACCCATACATGTTTGGTATGTTATACTATTAATACAAAAGCCTCCTCTATAGTCAATTAGGAAACACTGATTTAAATAGTAAGGGACTTGGAAGAGCTCTGGGGGTTAGGAGTGGCCAGAGGAGATGACAAAGAGGAAGAGGAGTACTGGGGAGATGAACCTACAGTCTCCCTAGTCGGTTGTGGAAGCCCAATACTCTCCCAGTCTCCCTTCAAGCAGTTTGCTCCTTTTGCATTGCCTACAGAGGAAGTGAATTGTAAAGTGTGTTAACCAGGAATATATCATTAAGGTTTGAAGCAGCTCGCGAAACAAGGCAAGTAGGTGGTCATATACACAATATTGTCTTCTATCGTGCACTGCAGTGGTCGGTCATAAAAGTTGGTTGAAAAACTTGTTTCCCAATGACCAACGAATGATCTGATCAATTACTAAGAAAACAAATAAAAACAAAACAAAACAAACCTTGGGAGAGCCTATGACTGGGATTGTGTTAAAATTGGGGGATTGGATCATAAACAAACTACAACATGGCGGACAACAGCAGAGTTTCATCAGAAATTATGTTGGGTGTATCGACAGCATAATGACAACTTACTTTATTTATATATTATATTTATATATTATAATCTGCAAAGCTGTTGGCATGAAAGTGGATATATTAAATACAATGTAAAATAAATTACCAACAGGTGACCCGACAGTCGGCCGAAATTTTTACCTGAGAACTGCTGAAACTGTCAGTAAACAGTCGGCCGACTGTCCACTGTTGGTCGTGTGTCAGCCAACAGATATTTTGGGGAGCTACTGTATTAGTCAATTATACAGGGTTGACCCTCCACAGGAAAACAGTGAATAAGGTGAACGCACGCACACGGCACGGTACTGTCACGTTCGCACGTTTCCGACACAACACGCTTATCGTGCGATATGCAAACTAAAACAATTGATTTCAAGTAACGTGCTTGTGGCCTTTGTCTGCATTTTGTTAACACGGTTCAACACTGTAGAGCTTTGTATTTTAACACGGTAGATTGACACGGTTATTTCTTTGTTTCTTAACACGCTAGTCGTGACACGGTAGATTTATTTTTCATGTTACTTACCAGACTACATCACCGGGTCGGAGAATAGTTGTTTTGCTCTTATTATTACTGCATTAATGGCTTTGCAGATTAATGAATGACTTAAAAAAGTGAGTTTTGTTTCTCTAACAGAGGTGCAAGAGCGCCCCCGATCGAACAAGAATACTTGAAATAAAACTTGTTGTTGTTCTTGAATACGCACCTAGCACGTAACGCACGAACGTGAGCGTTGTGGTCATAAACTGTAAAATTGAACCTCAAATTGTCAAAATACGTGTGTTAAAGAGTGCTGGCTATGTTTGTCGGACATTTCGAAGCTTTTTGCAATGAAGGAACACCAAAGACAAACGAAAAAAGCCAAAAAAATAGAGTTTGTAATGTCTACAATCGGCCGTCTTGGTTAACCCTAGTAACCAGGCTAAATAAAACATTAGCTTAAGAAATTTGCACGTGACAAGCGCCGCAGTAAACAAAATGGCGTCTGTCGAAATTCGCTAAATGCGATGGCTAAATGCAATAATACAATCACAGTATTCGTTCTAACAAATACCAAATAATAACAGCATTCAATAAAGTTTTAGTTTACGAGGAAAAATCGCCTGCAAAATAGCTTTATTTTGAACAAACAAAACGATCTGTTTCCTTTGCGGTACGCATCCCGCATACAAATTGGAATTCTAACTTCGAACTTGGACTGAAATTTGAATTTCGCAGTGTTTACGACAGATACCGGTAGATACAATATTCTTAGCGTCAGAAGAACTGTTTAAGTCAAACACTTTTGCCCTTTTTTTCCAAATTACTCTTATCAGCTGAGTACTTTGCGGGAGTAAGAAATACTAGGGCCAGATGCACGGACATGGCACATGGAAACCAGGCTAAAACTCTATCTCACTTCTTCAACCGAGTGCAATCGAAGTTGACACGGTCAATACGTGCAAAATTGCACGCAAAGATCTTAACATGGTCCTTTGTCTTAAGCGTGCAACGGAAAACAATGGGTTTGACGCTAATGAGGAAAGTGACTTACACGCAGCTATCGTGTTGAGGCACGCTTCTTTTGTTTTAACGTGCGAGCGTGCCGTGTGCGTGCATTCACCTTATTCACTGTTTTCCCGTGGAGGGTCACATTTTATCAAACTGCAACTGGAAGGTATCAAGGACATATGTTTTGTTTCCTTTTTGTGGAAGAAAGTCTACCTATAGCTGTCAGCCCAACTGTAAATAAAAGCTTAACTCCCAGTGATACTTGTTCCTTTAACTTGTTAGGTTGGCCTGGGTCAGTTACATTATCAAGGAGGACGTGGAGTTGACATGGACCATGCAGTAAGTATGCTGGTTTTAGAATGCCCCTATGCAGTACATGTGTCACTATATTGTGTTGTTCCAAAAAATATCCATACCTCCCCCACCAAAGGGTTTTTGGTTTAAGCCCCCCCCCCCCCCCCCCCCTTTGAAGTTACAATTTGGTGTCATACTTTCCTTCAACTCTCGGACGTACAAGGTTTTTCTCCGATATTTTCAAGACCATTTAAGATTAGCACATGCCGTTTTCAGTAGCTGTTCATTTATCCTTAAGACACATTTTGGTAAAGTTTGGCAACAATCGGTTGCTATGGTAATGAGATATGACGTCATAAGTAACATGTGGTCAAGCCATTTTTGAATAAAAATGCGTGTTTTTCACCTTTTTTCAGTGAAAAAAACATATAAAATGCTACCAAAAGCATCAAACTTTAACCGATAAATTTGAATTTTTAGTAAAATCCAAGATGGCGGCCACCTTGGCGGCCATTTTGGATGACGTCACGGACCCCCAGCACCTTATCTTGTAGAGCACATCGCCGGCTTTCTATTAGATGTAAAATATTTCCAAAATATTGCAACATCGCAAAAACCCAAAGGGGGGGGGGGGGGGAGGGGGGTTGCAACACCCCCCTTGTACCACGGTGGGGGTGTCATAAGCGTGTATGTCCGAGGGTTAAGAACTTTGATTTTTGATACCCCCCTCCCCCCAGCCAGATAGTGAGTTTTATACATAATGAGAACTGTCCGTAGTAATAAATGGGTAAATTTTTAAGTAGGTTCATAACTATTTTGTCATGTGATAGTGGAAGCTGAAAGTGTTCATGTGAAATGCCATTATTTATTCCCAGCGAGCCTTTAGGTACCTCCAGATGGCAGCTGATGCAGGGAATTCAAATGCCATGGCATACTTGGGGAAGGTAAACTATCTTAAATTGTTTCATACACTGTCCTGTTGCAATAATTTCTAAAAACATTGGCCAAAGTTATTATGAAAACTAACAGTTAGTTTATTATTTCATCATAAGTAATGGTGGTGAATCATAACATGTAGCTTTTATTTAGTGTCATCCCTTCAGCAATTTGGCTTCCACTGCAAAATGTTCTCCTCGTCAAGCCCTTTGCACATAATCCTTGCACTAAAATAATAATGTGTTGCTACTTTTAGGAGCTCCCTTGTACACTTTTACTTTAAGAAATATTTGGAAGTTCTCTTGGCTGTATGTGATCATGAATGGTTGATTACCTCCATACAGTGTATATGTGGTAAGATGTTTGGCTTTTTCTTGTTTTACAGATGTATTCTGAGGGAAGCATTGCAGTCAAACAAGACAACAAGACGGCATTCAACTGGTTTAAAAAAGCAGCAGATGCAGTAAGTATCACAAAATATATTCTTGTCAAAAAGGTTTAAATAAGCTCTGTGAGTCCTCTCACTTCCAGAGTCAATCAGTTAACTTCACTCTAACTTTTGAGTCTTTGGATAAAATCCTCAAGACCAGTGTTAACATTCTGGATGAAAACTTCTGAGCAGCACTTTCCTTACCTTTTTATCAAACTCATTAAAAATTAATCAAGTTTGAAAAAAGAAAATCATCCTTGACTGTATCTTGATGACCTGATCTTAACCCTTTAAGCCCTAAGAGTGATCAGCATCAAATTTCTCCTTGTAATTTTAACGCCTTATCAATCAAAAAGGTCATGAGAATTAAGGACATGATCACACAAGATGAGTTCTCTTGGCATCCAAACAATTTCTCCCCACTACTTCTATAGGAAATATATAGGACTAGAAATGAGAATTTAAATTTTGATGTTAGGGCTTAAAGGGTTAATTGGCACAGGAATAAATTTATGTGTATTTAATGATCTGTTTGAGAAGCTATATGAAACACTCAAAAGAATGTTTCACCAGGTATCCAAACAACGCAAAGTCGGTAAAAAAAATAGGCTACACTCATTTTTTTCTCAGTGTTTTGATATCCCGATGAAACACTATTCCTTGCGTTTGATATTTACCCTACTGTTTTGAGTGTTCTTAGGACAAAAGGGCATTTATATCAAGTATTTATTTTTGTTTAATTGTGTTAACAGGGCAATGCCATTGGGCAAAGCGGGCTTGGTTTGATGTACATGTTTGGTAAAGGTGTTGAGAAGGTAACTAAAAATTGTGATTATTAAATAAAAATTAATGTTCTATAAACAGTGAGAAATTTGAGACTGAAGCATTTTATTCTTTTCATACTGTTAGAATTATGAGAAAGCCTTCCAGTACTTCAAGATGGCTGCTGAACAGGGCTGGGTTGATGGGCACCTTCAGCTAGGCACCCTGTATTACCGTAAGTGATATACTTGTGTTGGTATCATTACTCGTTAAGGTTTGCCCTCTGTTTTTCTTTTTTTTCACCATGTTTTTGTATCTACATTTGTGCATTGCATTATATCTGGGTACGAGAATACACACGCATGCACTGCGAGAACATTTTGAGCCCACTATACTCGGGATTTGGTGTGATCAGAGTCATTTTGCAAGTAAAAGTGAAACAAAGTTGGGTTTTATTTGCCTGTTGCTGTTTTACACAAGTGTTTTCCCACGAGTAATGTACATTACGCATATAAATTGTTGCTGTCGAGGCAACTTCATCAACAAACAGCCCTAGAATCCCCTTTGATTCGAAATATTCGGGTCAATACGTGTTAGGAAACACCTGTATTTTGACTGTAACGAATATAGGCTATGTGTAGCCTCTTGTTGTAAGTGAACATTATGGATATCGTAAGTAGCCAGCAGCCAGCTATTTGGCAGCTGGCAACTGCAGTGAAGATGGCCGGCAATTCACAGTTTGACAACAACCATTGGAGACTATCTTGAGTTTATGACTGCCTTTTTTCCTTGTGTAGTTGGTAACCTCAAACCTAAATGACAGCCTTGTATGGGTAATGTTTGTGCTGGCATAGCAACTTGAACATTAGTTTATGTTTACTGCAGATGGGCTTGGTGTGAGGCGTGACTACAAGATGGCCATCAAGTTCTTCAACTTAGCATCACAAACAGGTAAAATTACATGGTTCAAATTTTTCTTTAGTTTGAAAATTTTCAAACCAGTTAATTGTTTGATTTTTGTTTTCCTTTGCCTCAGATTATGGTTATTAATAAATCTAGATTTGAGACAAAGGAAAATAAAAATTGAACTCGTTTGAAAATTTTCAAACCAAAGAAAAATTTGAACCACAACATGTGCAACAAATGGTCTCTTTTGTGGAGGGTGAGTAGTCTGGTGCTTTCAACTGCAGGTCGGTACAGGGCTGTGCTCCAGTAGTGCCCAGGTGCCATAGGTGACTAACTTTTGTTTTCGGGTAACAAGAAAAACTGAGTTTTTGCACATAGTTAAACTGCTGTGCACCCTAAATGTTATAGTTTGACTCCCTTTGAGCTGTCCATGATATTCGTTAAAGCACAGCTTGTCTGTGGTTTCAGTCTTGGCCTCTCAGTCTGCCATCATGTTTCCTCATTAGGAAATGTTGCTCTACATTTTCTCTTCAAGCAGGTCTTTTTATGGTTAGGGTGCTGATTTATGTATTTTTAACCTTTAAATTTAGGCCATGTTCTTGCTTTTTACAATCTCGCTGTCATGCATGCATCAGGAACTGGTGTCTTAAGATCTTGTAACACTGCAACAGAGGTAGGCTAGGTTTTTATCTGTTTTACATGCATGCATACATACATACACATCCACAACGTAAGGGAAAGCTGAAGGGAGGTTGGAACACTTGCCTCCCATCAATGTGTTCAGACCTGTCACATGGGGTTGAGTTTTTTTTTGTTCTAATCTGCTGTGAGAGTTAAACTTTTTTTCTCCTGGGTTGTCCATTTAATCCCATTTCAATCTGGATTATAGCTTGGGCCTGCATGAAATCCACCTACAAGTAAATTAATTAATGAAATAATTTATGTACTTATTTTATTTTACTGTTATTTGTTATTTGTTATGAACAAAATTGTATAGTATGATATAACAGATATTGCAAAGGTATACTACAAAAAACAAAGACAGAAAAAGTTCAGCAGGTTTTATAGAAATAATAATGACTTATTGCAACAGTTACAGGAGTTAAAAACAGAAGATGTAAAAATGAAGGAAGACAGCAGAGAAAACTAGGATAGGAGCAATAAACAATACATAGGACATGGCTTACAATGAAACACAAATCATAACTATATCTGTTTGGTATTAATGATTACAATGTATTATTGTCACAATGTATTAATGTCACAATGATTAGCGAGCTAAAGAACTTAATATTTTTGTATAAGAGGTGGGACTTCGTCTGTTTGACAAAAGACGAATGTATTTTTCAATTCCTATATTTTGTTGTACCGAGGCAATAAAATCCACAAATTGTTGTTGCTTATCATAAAGAGTGCATTAATTTATTTACACCGAGGCTAGAGTCACTG
>JAJGOT010000573.1:437500-518032 GCA_022457155.1 Cladopsammia gracilis
GCAAGAACGGAAAAGCGATAATCAAGCCACAATAGTAGGAAAGAACGGTTTTAATTCGATTTCTGAACCGTTTCTACTTACAGACATTCTTTTATTCTGGCTCTGCATCTCATAACAATGTAAAAACGGAACGAAGAGATGAATTTAAATCCGCTACAAATTATATAAGTAAATTTAAGAAAACAACCTTTCCTCTGCCATTTTCCATGTAAGAAAAAGCCAACGTTTGGCAGTAGCGATGCGGTCCCCGAACGCTGCCTAAACTGCATACCGCTTGTAACCAATGGTTACAATTAAGACAGAAGCTGGGTATGGAATTCTTGTAGCTGTTGCTGCGAGGTCGTTTCGCTGGGACAATATTCGCACCGCCAAACGTCCCAATTTCCCCGCCTGTCAACTCCCTCCACCCGCCTAACAACGTTTCTGCCTTCAACTTACGCGTTAAAGAACTTGGTATACACACTAAAATTCAGTGAGTTTGAGTCGATCGTGGTTTCATTCCGAAATCTCCGAACTGCCTGAAAAATTAAAAGTTAAGTTTTCATGCATCACGTTGCTAGGCAACCTCTAAACGTATACGAAAACCGTGGGCTGACCAAAATAGGCAGCCCGTCGCCCGTAACTTTTCGTTTCTAATGCCAAGAACTCTGAATGAACGTTGAATCTGAAAAATGTTAACTTGAACCGTTAACCTTCCAAGAAAAAATAACTCGACGAATCAGGGAACAAAAATAAATAACACACCCCATTTTTTAACAAAACAATGTTTGTTGATTATTCAACATAAAACTCCTGAGTAAATTTAAAATTAAAACGTTTTTCTCCGAAATCGAAATAACATGCAACGCCAGTGACGATTTCAAATGATTAGATCTTCTCTAGATCCTACGTACACCAGCAGCATTTTCGGTCCTTTACCACTTATTCACTTTTAAAATGTTACTCGCTGAGATTTTATATTAATTTTTTACTATTATATAATAACCCTTTAAGAGGAAATAATTTCGCTAAATTTATCAAATCTCCTTTGCAGCCGTAAATCGTGTTGTCACGCACGTCATGTGACGTTATCATGTAACGTCGCCAGCGTTGCGTGACCACTCGTGAAACGGCCTTACTAAGCTTTGTTATTAATTAAGCCCTAATGGACTTTTAATGTATAATTTAAATTTAGTACAAAGTCTTAGAAGAATTCAAAAAATATCGAAGCACCGAGAAATCTACTGGCGCAAAATATTAAGATTTAACATTATTAATTTGTATGATAATACGACCTGTTTACAAATATTTAGGTAGGTGTCAAGTTAGATGAAATTCTAGTTTGTCTAACGCTTCTGTGGTGTTCTGTGTTTTACAATTTCTTCAAAGTAGAAATTTCTTTAAAAATTTTCAAATTACTACTTAAGAACTTACAGGGGTTGTTGGTGGTTGTTTTTTTCTCACAATAATTACTATTTAAGGTCAAATGTGTATGCTCATAAGGACAGTAACGTAACAGCCATGCACGTTCCATGCGTTCCAAACAATTGTGGGAATGTATGTCACGAAAAGCTGGCGTACATTGAACTTAAAAAACTAATGTTCATAGTCTTATTTAAAGCTAAGCTATTTTCCTTAGTTGCCTAGAAGCTGTAAAAGAATTTTTTCAAGGTCTCCTTTCATTTTCTTCACAACGACATCTTTAAGAGGTTGTCCCGTCTTTTTCTCATACTGTGTCTTGATCTCGGCCAGGTCAACCTGGAAATAATCAAACAGATAAATAAAATCACAAAAGATATCACTGGAGACCAACAAAAAATTACGCGGTGAAGCTTTCGACAGAATCGCAATAAAAAAAAATAATAATAAAAAAAAAATACGCGGTGAAGCTTTCGACAGAATCGCAACATCTTTTTTTTTAATAGAGCAGTTTTTAATTGATTCAACTGAGTGTCGTAAAACTAAGGTAATCACTCTGGCCAATTACTTTCGATTGGTTGATAAATTGGCGCGAGATTTCAGAAAGCGTAGCAATGCAAACCCAAAGCAATAGGCCTCATTCACGATAGCCGCCATGTTGGTTTTCATATTATTACGCAAATTTACCACGTGATTTCTCTCAAACTCGGGAGATTTCAAACCAGTTGTTTATTATGCTGATATTTTTTCAGAGCTAATGCATTTTTCAGTGTAACAGTAGTTAATATACTTAAATTTAAGTTATTTTTGTCGCTTTAGTAACAAGTAAACAGTTTGCGTAGTTAACAAAACTAATGCAAGTCAGATATAGAGCAACCATTCCAAACTTAAAATAAAAAAATATAACTGCCAACTATCTAGCTCTCAAATATGATTTTTACAAGGATACTTCACTGTTAGGAAGAACCGATCTTCCGAAAATTGTTCTTTTATCCACTGTTTGCCCCCCCCTGGCAGAGCACATGGCTAATTTGCATCACAATGTTGCCACCAAAATGGCGGCTATCGCGAATAAATTACTTTCGACACTAAATTGAAAACCGCTCTTTGATGACTACTGATACGTAAATAATTTTAATTTGCCTGAATGACTGCCTAAAATCTCTTTTAGCTTAACTTAAAGGCGATGTTATACGAGGCAATTTTTAAAGAGAATTTTTAAACCCAGCAATTTGTTACGGCACCAATGAATGATTGACCTGGAGCGAGGGGATATGCGATATATTCCTCTCGCGGTATGCTCGAGGGCATAGCACCAGCGACACGTTTTTGCTTCTAGTCTACTAGTCTTCTAGTCTCTTCTACATATAAATTCAGTTTCTATACGAGAACTATTAAGGAGTGGAACATGCTGCCAGACCATATAATCGAGATGCCGACACTTAGTGCATTTAAATCTGCACTAGTTGAGATGTACAGATAAGTTAATGACTGCCAATGTGTTTGTTTATTTTTCATTTTCATTTATCTTGTTTTGCTTTTTATTTTTACATATTCGCAGTGATGTACTTAAGCTTTGCGAATTATGATATATAAATAAATATAAATAAATAAATAGTTTTGATTAGTTCGTTAGAAGTGTTGTTCAGGTTTGTAACTTACAGTTTAACAGTTATAATTAACAACTATTCACCGAAGTGGAGGTGGGTAGTGGTGGATATTTACCGAGACGCGAAGCGGCGAGGTAAATATCCAAAAATCTATTCCGAGTTTCAGAAGCCAATCAGAGCGCGCCAACAATGCTATCCACTGTTTCAGTATATACTAAATAATGTTAACCTTACTTTACTGGCTCGACAGCCCATTCACTCACCTCTGCTCTCGTCACCATAACACGAGTGACCGTCTTGCTGTTTGATTTGTCCAGAGCTCTTTCCAACACTTCAGCAAAATACAGAGGAGGGCTCTCTGCGCAGCGAACTGAAGCACACAAGTGTAAATCACAATTCAGTACCTTGGGAAATGTCGCGGGTGTATTGCGGTATATTTGTTACGTGTATGCGAAAAAGATACGCAAGTCCCGTGGGGGAGGGACACCCTATAATGGACTATACGGGGAGGTTCCAGGTTGGAGGCATAAAAAAGGGCAAGGATTTCACGAGTTGAACTATGGAAAAGAGTAGGGAAAACTGTCATTTAAATACCTTGTACCTTCCAGGATATAGTAAAGGATGCAGTGTTCTACTATAGGTATATAAAAAGGGGTATCATTTTCTATGGAATGTGTATGAAGAGGTCACCTTTTCTGTCAAAAAAACGGTATATGAGAGGGTAAGGTTTGGAACTCGGAGCGGAGATTCTCGGTATAACAGGAAAAACGAAACAACGTATGGTAGACTTTCAATAAAGTCCTTCGTCTTATATTTATAGCCCGCCGGACGAAGGACGTTTCACACTTGATTGGCGCCATTTTTAGCGACCTAAAAACGGGTCGCTGCGCTTAGACCAATCAGAGTTGCCGAGAGTAGCCCTTGGGGACAGAACTGTCAATCACAAGGTATTAGGCGCAATGAAACGTGACTTGCGGTAACGGTTTTTTTTTGTTTCGGTTTCGAAACAATAATCGATGACATTGATAAGGCACGCCACTCCCCATTTTTGGCGCGAAACGCAAATGAAAACCCTTCAAGCGAGACAAGTCGACCTCTCGCGACTTCGTCGCTCGCTCGTCCGCTTCGCGGCCTCAAAAGCTCGCTTCGCTCGCTTTACTGTGAAACTCGTGAGGTCGACTTGTGGCAAGTCTACGTATAACAGAACAAAAACAAAAGTGAATAAACTTACCTATCGCCTTTAATGCAGTGCGCAGGTCCCCACTTAACTGATCGTTGATGTATTCTATAATATCCTTTTTGGCGACCTATGAAGTTCAGAGAAATACTGTGTTGCAATTACACAGATTTGGCAACTGAAAAGTGTACCAAAACTTATAAATGCTCATTAAACTTACTAACTTGCGTGCAAAACAGTTACTCTTGTAAATTAGACTTTTAACGCATGTGAAAAGTTGTTTTGCTAATTAATTTTTAAGGCAAGTGTATAACTGTTGGTTTGTTCGTGTAAAACTGTTGATTCGCTAATTAAACATATCAACGCGCGAGCAAAACTGTTGTTCTGCTAATATTTCCCTGATTAAACTTTGGGGCGATTGCAGAATACCCGGCCCATTCATTTACATGTGTCGGTACGCTATGAAGAACGAGGCAAATAACAATAGGCACTCTCGTTATTCAATGAGATGCAAATATAAGTGGACCGGGAATTCTGCAATCCAGCCTGAACCTTTTTGAAGTTCTCGTTAGAGTCGCTTGAACTTCACCGCTTTTTTGAACGTCGCTGCTTTTTATTTATTTATTTTTTTAATTTGGGAGGTATTTGCCTCTGGAGTATTAAGGGTTTCGGGGAAACAAAAACTGTTAAGGCCAGTGTCGTACAGTTAAAAGTGGCCAATCACAACAGATGCAGACAATCAAATGAACCAATCAGAACTCGTAGCAAATAGTTCAAATACATGCAGCCGGCGCCAAGCGCGGGAAAACGCGTGCTACCAAGTCACGATTGGTTTTGGTTTTACTTCTGATTGGCTGAGAAAGTGGCGCGAGATTTTTTAACCAATCACAAACCGTGGCAATGCAAAACCAAAGCAATTGCGAAATTACTTTCGACACTCAATTGAAAAGCGCTCTGACTCAAAGTGTCACAAGGTTCATTCTCAATTCTAGTAGGCAAGAATTTCAAAAATATCACTCCGCAAACTGAGACTTTATAATGGTGCTGCATTGAAGTACTTACCGTTTTGTAGGCGTCAAAGGTGGCTCGTAGTTGTGCGTAGCTTCGTGCTGTTAGAATTTCAACAAATACTGCTTTGTCAGTTCCCTTTTTCCCTTCTCCAGCCTGGAAGTACAACGTAAACTCAACAGTTACGTTAATGTTATAGTACAAAGATTAAAACTAACTTGAATTTCAAAGAATTTTGGCCTGTACAGACAGTATGGCAAAACAATGTCCGTTACTACTGCGAGATTCTTAGATATTTAGCCTTCATACAAACATTTATGGGAATCAACTTTTATCATAGAAGAAAACAGCTTTACACCAAAAGTGGGCATTTTAAGCAATTATTCGGACATTAATTGCAGAAGGACGTAAGCCAGTGACCTCCGAATTACAAGTCCATCGTCCTTTTGAGGCCACGAAGCCTTCCATAAAGGTAGTTCTTGCAGAATGGGTGTAGATGGTTGTAAAACATACCAACCTCAAAAAGTTTTTTAGCATCATCTTTAGCGAGGTCCGTGTTAACCTTATCTGAGCTATCGCGTTTTTTCTGTGAGATAAAAACAATAAAATCAACACTAAACACGCTATCAAAAAGCTTGAAGGTTGTCTTCATGAAATGAACTTCACAACAGATGTCATTAGGGGACTTGGGTGTAAACATAGCGATCACCTGAATAAATCTAAATGACATTTTTAAGCGTATGCGATAGTGCTAAGAAGGAATAAACCCACAAAACTACTAAGCGTTAAAGAAAAGAAAGGAAATTGGGAAACCAGCAATAAAAAAAATCTTTGACCCTGGCGAGAATCGAACTCGTGACTTCTGGAATTGATCCTCCAGTGCTATATCCATTCTGCTGAGATTAAATCGTGGAAAGCTTACAAAATTTTAACAGTTGACACAATGTACAGTTCATACCTCCATCAAGTTCATTAGAGTTGTTCGGAACTCTCCACCGGTATCTTCTTTGAGTTTTTTAACAACATCTTTTCCACTATAAACTAAACAGAAATGACAAGCATTTAATTGTTTGTGAATCAGTAAACAAACAAAATGAGAGTAACACATGCACAAGGAAATTCAGATTAAAAACTTAACCACTTACTTTGTGTGTAGGCAGACTTTATGTCTTGGATTTCCTGTCAAAAAAGTAAAACATGACCTTTAAGTTTGTTCGTTCGTTAATTCTTATATTCCTAACTTAAAGTTTGAGTCTGTGGATGAAGTGTGACCATGAAAATGAAAGCTACTGAGCAGTACTTTCCAGTTGTGCTATTTATTGTGTTGTACAAGGTGGTTCTAACTTTTGAGTTTGTGGATAAAATCCTACAGTGTGACCATTCAAATGAAAGCTACTGAGCAGTACTTTCCTGTGGTTCTGTTTATTATGCTGTACAAGGTGGTTCTAACTTTTGATTTTGTGAATAAAATCCTACAGTGTGACCATTGATTCAAATGAAAGCTATTGAACAGTACTTTCCTGTGGTAATGTTTATTGTGCTGTACAAGGTAGTTCTAACTTTTGATTTTGTGGATAAAATCCTACAGTGTGACCATTCAAATGAAAGCTACTGAGCAGTACTTTCCTGTGGTACTGTTTATTATGCTGTACAAGGTGGTTCTAACTTTTGAGTCTGTGGATGAAATCCTAAAGTGTGACCATTCAGATGAAAGCTACTGAGCAGTACTTTCCTGTGGTAATGTTTATTATGCTGTACAAGGTGGTTCTAACTTTTGAGTCTGTAGATGAAATCCTAAAGTGTGACCATTCAAATGAAAGCTACTGAGCAGTACTTTCCTGTGGTACTGTTTATTATGCTGTACAAGGTGGTTCTAACTTTTGAGTCTGTAGATGAAATCCTAAAGTGTGACCATTCAAATGAAAGCTACTGAGCAGTACTTTCCCGTGGTACTGTTTATTATGCTGTACAAGGTGGTTCTAACTTTTGAGTCTGTGGATGAAATCCTAAAGTGTGACCATTCAGATGAAAGCTACTGAGCAGTACTTTCCTGTGGTACTGTTTATTATGCTGCACAAGGTGGTTCTAACTTTTGAGTCTGTGGATGAAATCCTAAAGTGTGACCATTCAAATGAAAGCTACTGAGCAGTACTTTCCTATGGTACTGTTTATTATGCTGCACAAGGTGGTTCTAACTTTTGAGTCTGTGGATGAAATCCTAAAGTGTGACCATTCAAATGAAAGCTACTGAGCAGTACTTTCCTGTGGTAATGTTTATTATGCTGCACAAGGTAGTTCTAACTTTTGATTTTGTGGATAAAATCCTACAGTATGACCATTCAAGTGAAGCTACTGAGCAGTACCTTCCTGTGGTGCTGTTTATTATGCTGAACTATAAGCAAACACTTTTCTATTTTAATTTACACACAAGGAAACTCACCTCATAACTGCGTGAACTTAAAATCTCTACAAGAACTTGTTCATCAGTTCCAATTCCCTGTAAATCAAGGAAAGAAATTCAAATTTAGCTAAGCAACTACAGTATATAGTACACTGCTTAAATTTTAAAATAGTGCAGAACGCGACTTCTTTCAAAATACGAGCTACGGAAAACGCATCACTATTCACATAGATGTAACTATATCATGTTTCTTTAGTTTGAAAAATAATAGCTGTTAGAATCAATATCTGCTCTGTGCTACAACTGTAAACCTTCAGTAGCGGGTCATCATATAAGCCCCCCTGGAATGAATAAGGAGGGGGGAGGGAGGCAGGGTGACACTGTTGGATGGGGGGTAGGGGGAGGGAAGGTCAGTGGGCAGATCTACAAGAGCCTCCCGGAAGACATTGAAAGGTTATAGAGCAACTTGCGGGGAATTTACTATCATAGCAGATTGTTTGACTCAAAGTTGAAACTTCACCATTTAATTTATTACTAGTCAAGCACACAGGCCTAGTGAGAAGAAAATTGTGTTAGCCATTTCTATTAGAACTTACAGACATAGCGTCGTGAAGTGAGACAGCATCATAGGATTCTGGAGCCATCACCAAACCAACCATGGCATCTTCAAACTTTCCACTCAGCTCTGATTTTAAATCATCAGTGAGGGTCTAACAAACAGATTGGACACTTATAGCCAAGCATCGAAAAATCAAAAATAGGAATACAAAACATGGACAAATCATTCTACCAAACTTCAAATAGCATTTAATTCCAGCTTCCAAAATAACATGCCTGTGTATCATACACCCGCTTACTTAGAGGTGAAATTTCGCGTCTTTAAAATTTCACCCTATAAATTAACTGGCACCTGCTATGCAGGTTAAAATAACAATAAGATATGTTACCTTGCCATATTTTTGTTGATATTTAGCAGCAATCTCCTGTCGCTGTTTGTTAGTGCAAGCTCCAAGAATTGCCACAATGGCATCTTTGTCACTTCCTGTGGGTAGACAGGAAGGATACAAAGTTAATTAAGTACAACCTGATATGTTAATTCATGTAAGTACATACTAATATGAAAACATGAATTCTCCTAACTGGTCTGCATAAAATTCTCAACAAACTAGAAGAGAATTTCTATCTTGAGATCAGCTCTTCTTGATGACTTGGTGCCAGAATTAACGATGTCAAGCTTTTGTATGTTGACATTTTCAAAGAGGAAATGCTAGCTATTTGTAAGTGAACTTTGGGTGAGCTGTTTGTCTAGAATATAAAGTTGGTATAATTAATATTCAAGTTCAGGGTTCTCCAAGTGAGACATTTCAGTTTACATCACTTCCCAAGGTGGATGTCTATCAAATTCTCAGGAGCCCAAAACTCAGATGTCAGAAGAACATGTGGATATAAATAACACTTCCAGAAATGCAGACAAGTATTGTTTAACAAGTACTTCGTATTTGTGAGAGTAGTTTGTTGTTTTCATATTACTTCATAAGTGACAGAATTTTGTGTATTTTGGTGAACTTTTATAGGTGAGGACACTTTGTGATGCCAGTCATGGAGAAGTGTGGCCCCCCTCTGCCTGTATTTCTGGACATTTGTGCCCTTCAAGCTTGTCATCCTCCTCTCCAAAGAACATCTTATCTTA
Organism: Cladopsammia gracilis; assembly: GCA_022457155.1. NCBI lineage: Eukaryota > Metazoa > Cnidaria > Anthozoa > Scleractinia > Dendrophylliidae > Cladopsammia > Cladopsammia gracilis. The sequence continues at coordinate 446,785 of JAJGOT010000573.1, forward strand.
CCAGATCCTTGCATGGCTTTCCTCAATGCCTCCGCATCTTTTTCAGGGTTAAAATTATCTGCTGGCTTTAGTGTTCCATGGAACTCAGGCTCGGGCTATCAAGAAAGAAAATAAAACAAAAACCACCAAGCATAAGTTTTAAAATCCCTCACCAAAAAATAGAACTCTGTTTATCTTCGGGACTACAAGTGCTGAAAATTGCTGCAAGGAAGCAAATGCCACTGTGTTGAAATACAAACCACGAACAACTTGTTCTGTAAAGAGCAAAGAGGATTTAGCCATGTTAGTGATAGCCTGATTCTCAGATGGTCCAAAGTCCCTCGCACTCACCCCTCCCTCCTCTCCAAATACCACGCAGCTCTTAACCTCTTATTTCATTGGACCTGGGTGTCACACAGCTCTATTGCTTTCAGGGCTGGGGTCCATTGTTGTGTTATTTGTTCTATTGTTTTCTCAGCAAACCAGAGAAGACTTTGTAAGAGCTACATACTGCCCCTTCTTTCCCCGTCTGACGTGCCTTGTTTGAGGGCTTGTTTTTGACCTCATCTGACCATGGTTTGACCATGGAGTGACCTTGAACCAGCTGAGAATCATGCTACATAAGTAAATGCTACAGTATGATGCAAAATGGCTGATATTAGTACACTTGCAAAAGCAAGCAATGGAATTTAGACAAGGAATTCACAAATTTTAATCACCGTTTCAGAACGAGTTACATATAACATGTAGGGAAATGCCCCAGGTGTTTTTACACCATATTTAAAGCAGATGGCTTGACAAGGCAGTGTGTGTATGATTATGTGTGAGTGTTTCAGCCAGCCGGCTTTACTTACTTTCCGTTCACTGGGGAGAACACGGGGCTTCACGGGGCTTACCGCAGTCTGTTAAACATTAAACGTATGCATTACTTAGATTTAATTTGTTCACTATTATTTCACACAAATAAGCGAGTCCAAACAGGTCAATTTTTATGTTCTTTGTTCTCAGTCAGTAACAATCAATTTAAAAAGGCTGAAAAACAATTATTATTTAACACAGGACAAACAGTTACCGGTTTTTCATTCCATTTATATCATACAATAATTAAGAATTTTGAAAAAGATGTCAGGGTTAACAGGACAAGTGGTTACAATATAAGCATTTAATACCTAGCTTTTAAATGACCAAGTTTTATACTTTAGCTGCTGGCTAAAGATGCAGAGATTTTTTATGACAGAAACATTGGTAGAAATTCAGGAAGCTTGTGACTGATTAACAAGAGAACAGCATTTTCAAAGCATGTGACTTTACGAAGGTGATCGCATTGAACTCAGATGAGTTTTCGCCTCTCTTTTTGCCACCACATTATATCACACCATCAGCATCTCTAACTTGCGTTAAAACTTTTTAACATTAAATGTTAAGATTACAATCTTGGGTTTTATCAAAGTAACTGTTTAGTTCTTGATCTTAAAAGTATAAAATTCTATTTTGTAAACTGGTTATAACGTTTTGGCTGGTAGCAAGCTTTACCAAATTGTTTGTATTTGTTTATTGCATAACAAATTAACAACAGCAAGCGAGCAAGCTGAACAAGGGAAAGCTGAAATCACTCCTGCAAAGGCACCTGGACCACAACAACAAACAACAACAAAAATCTCCACACCACGTGACTTGATGGCGGACAACCGCTGACCAGCTAAGGAACTAAGATAAGTACCACGGCAATGGTTTCGAGTTTAATTGCATTTCAAATTAACTTTCTTTAACTGTGTGTAGCATTTGTCTGTGAATAAAACAATGGTTTGGGACATGAAAATATATCAAGGCTGAAAATGGGGAGGGATCTTTTTTCTGTTTTTCTCTTTTCATTCTCCAACTCAAAAAATTTACTTACATCATTTATGGCTTCGGCCATGTCTTTTTCTATCTGTTGGGATTTCGTCATTTCCTGTGAGACAATAACAACAATAGATGATAAATAAGTAAACATCTATTCTCCTATAATAATGAAGATTTCACACTTCATCAACGGACAGGTTGTCAACTTCTCGCTAATTTATGTTCTCATGGAAAGTTTGAGTGAGTGACAGTACTTACAGCTTCTACAGAAATAGACCTTCTCTTCAACTCTGTGTATTCAACTTCCAAGGCTTTGTTTTGTTTTTCTAGCTGCTCTCTAGCATTCTTAAGGTCCTATAAAACAAGAATTTGTTGATTATGTTACTTCAAGTCAACCATTTAAAGACAAAATAGAGTGTGTAACCTCAAACTTACATCAATTTCAGTTTGCTGCTGAGAGATCTTGCGCTGAGCCTAAAGGAACACAACAGTTAATTAAAATATCATTTTGTTTCAATGTATTTAGCACGAAAGAACTTAATGAGGACACTGCGGTTACGTCCCCTACTGGAGTCAGGACTGCCATTTCTACGTGGTCATCCGAGCCGCGTGAAGGTCTAACCATTTGCAGATATCATAGCAAAGGCAGCACCTTCATCCTCAGTTATTTTAAGACCCTGAGTGTTGGTGTGGCCGGGATCAAACCCGCGACCTCCCACTCTGCAGACCAGTATTCCACCAACTAAGTTAACCTTGTGGTGGTAATTGAGTTATTTTGCTACTGAACTGTACAACATATAGTAATGTTTAATGCCACCTCACCTCTTCTAGCTGTTTGTCATCTTTCTCTTTATCTTTCTGTCAAGAAATAATTAATTGGATTAAAAATAAGAAGGCATTGGTCACACTAGCTGTGGAATGAGAATCACTGGAACAGTACTACAATATTTTTCTTTTGTTCAAGTGACTCTAAAATCCTTTGATTTGTAATGTCAATTGTATGGAAATAAAGAGACAGATGATGAATGCTGCACTAAGTCATGTAATAAATACACCTTATTTGATGGGTTAACAGATAATATGTGCGGATATTTTACAAGTTACATAGTATTTTTTTGGGTCCCGCAGGGGCGAGAAAAAATGCGAACAATGAGTAAAATGTTGGCAGGTATTACCTGTTAAACCATTGAATATGAGATTTATTATTCTTATATTTATAATAGCTTGTGTCTTGAAACTGGGATGCTAAGGTGTAATACGGCAATGTACAGTGTAATATGCTCTGATATTTTTATGTGTTCTCTTTCCCTTATAAGGTAAAATGACATCACAGTCGATAATAAAGTATTGGTAAACTGTGTTCAGTTTGTCTTAGGCACGCAGGACTTCAAAGGAAAACATCTCAGTCCCCCATGGGATTCGTACCCATGTATGTCAAGTGTCAATTGTATGGTACTAAAGATACAAAGTATTAATGAAAGTAAACTGTGTTCAGTTTGTCTTGAGCATGCACTTTTCACCATACCACCATTCACACTGGTACATACTGTTTATTTCCCATTTGATATCTAAATTAATTATGAACTCTACATGACACCTAATTTTTATTATCATCACTTATGAAGAACAATACATTATATTACAATATCAGCATTTTAATTTAGCAATGTAATTCAATGATCAAAATTAGATTAGAAATATAAGGGAGTTAAATGAAGATTTATAGATGCACCTTTAAACATTGGTCAAAATTAATTGAGGAAGACAAGAGCAAACAAGCAAAAATTAACTTTAAAGTTCATTATTTCGGTTTAATCAATTTTACTATTTCAATAATGTAATTACAACTAAAAGGTACAAACCTTAGATTTAACTTTAGTGAACGCCCCTTTTAAGCCCTTCTTTTTCTTCTCAGGACTGCTATTTAAGCTGTCAAGTGACTCCTACATTTGGATTTATTGTTTAACAATTAGGAGTTATTTAATTAAAGTATTATTCTAGAGAATTTAACAGTAATTTAAATCTTGGAGAAAATTTTAATTAAGGATACAGCATTAAAATAATGTGAAAATCATGCATAATGTTAACAAAGTAAGTGCGTCACTGACTTTATGTCAAAGTTATCAAAACTATAAGTAAAACTATAAGTTATCAAACTTACATATAGGTTAAACTCTTTATTTATGTCAAGGCAACAATATACAAAACGATTTTCACAGCTACTTGCAGTATAGTCAAAACCCTGTGAATTGCAGTCAGACCTCTTGCTGCCAAAAACCTCTCTACAACGGCTGTGCTGGAAATAATAGTCAGTCGTTGGACGTTGTCCGACCAAATCCTAAAACGGCTGACTTATTTTACAGTACATTTAGGTTTCCAAGTCCAAAAATGGTTTGGCTTTCGTATTGAAAGTCTTGTTTAAGAAAAAAAGTCTTGTTTAGCCACTACATAATTATTTTGATTCCAGAAACATAAAAATATAATAATTGATTACTATTTATGATGTTTTAAGTTTATTTTGTATAAAAGGCTCTCTTGATTAAAGAAAATTAAAAACAGCAGTGGGATTTGAAATTGCCCTATAATGCATTGCAAACTGCACAATGTCATGTATGCTAACAGATTGTGTCTCAAAAAAAAAAAATCTGAAATGATGGATGTCCAACCAATTTTGTAAAATGCCCTATCAAAATAAAGGTTTGAAAAGATGCATCTCCTAAGTAAGGAAAATTATTTTCAGTGCTGTAACAGCTATCTCTGGACAAAATGTTCTGGCTATTGTAGGGAGGTGGGAGTTAGTGGAGTTTAAAATGTACTTAGGTTTCTATTTGCCGGTAAAAGAACTCTCTTCAAAGTTTTTAATGACACAAAATAACATGCACCCTCAAGTACAAACCTGTGACTTTCCTAAGTCATTATTAGCCTTGGCAAGAGCTTCCTCAAGTGACACCACCTTTTTCTTTAGTTCGTCCTCTGCTCCCTGTGCTTTAACAAGTTCAGTTTTTGATGTCTTCAATTCGCTGTCACGATCAGCTAATTCTTTTGCTGCATTTTCTAATTGTTTCTTACACTTGATCATGTCTTGCTCTGTAGATTCTAATTTTGAAATTGTATCAGCGAGTTCCTTCTCTTGTGATCTAAGAACTTCAAGTTCTTTCTCAAGTTCTTTGATTTTATTTGCATCTTCGACTGACACAGTTGATTTTGCTAGCTGCTCCTGTAATTCAATAAACCTCTGCTTTGCCTCATTCTCAGCGTCTTGAGCCTGTTTAAGTCGTTCCTCTAATGAAGCCACTGTATCCAACTGTGAAGAAGCTGAGCCTTTTGCTTTTTGAAGATCTTCTTCCAATGAAGATATTCTGTCATTAGCCTGCAACAAAACACAACCAAATATTCTATAAGTGGATATACAGAGGACCACATTAAAATATACATGCTTCAATGTTGAAACAATGTCCTGCCTCAGCATGCCCCAGAAAGCTATTACCACTGACCATTTAACAATGCTGCTCTTTGTTATTGATTTTGTTAAGATTAACTTGCCCCTTCAGAAACTTTGGGCTGAATGAGCACAGCTTTCAGCACTGAGATGTCTGGGATCGTTTGGATACCAATAACGAGCTAACCTATCGCTGGTTGCCCAATCTATCCCAGAAAGCCTAGTGTCAAAAGCTGGTGCACAGCCTCCCTAAAGTTTATGGAGTAGCAAATTATCTGTCTGATTAAAAAATTGTCCAATCAGCACTGCAAACTGACGACACTTCATTCCAATTCAACTTTTAGCCGCTGTAAAAAATATCTTAGTACCTACAGATAAAATAAAAAATCATGGTACACTCCTCTGTGTACTGTAATAATACCTCTTTAAGTTCTCTTTGGGTTCTTTCCACAATTTTTTGCCAGTTGTCCATTTCTGACTCAACATTGTCTTCCAGTTTTCTAAGTAATGACTCCTGATGACAAACAGTAAATGATAAGTTAGAAAAAGTCAGCGATAGGCGAGAAAGCAAACTGATGACAGGTATTGGGCAATTTTCCATGCGGTATTCCGTTTTTTAGCGTTTTGGTTGGTTTTAAAAATTATCCTCCAGTGTTTTACGACCCTTTTTGACCCTTTTTCAGTTTCTTGTCGTCCTTGTCAAACTTGTCGTTTCAAAACATCTCTTAAAGATCCTCTAATCCGTCACGCCAGTTTATATTACATGAAAGGTGATAACACTTTGGTCGTTTTACAACCAATTAAGTCATTAACTTGCCTTAACATTCGAAAAAAAAAATCTAAGCAGATATTTGCGGAAAATTTAATGGACAGAGTAGCGGTTTCGGTATTCTATTGATTTTTGACAACGTTTTTGACATATTGCGGTATTTGTCAATTTTTTTGGCGGTATTGCGGTGTTCAGAACCCCCCAATGCCCCCCTCCTCACAATATTGACAATGACAGTGTTTGAAATTTGGACTACGGACATGCATCCCCAACCCTCCCTAACAGGCCCTTAACACTTGAAAGGCATGGTTTGGCCTTGTAAGGTAAAAACATCCCATCATCTCAAATCTTCACCCACTCAACCTGAGCACTAAGGAGTATGATCAAGTAACCTCTATACTGACCGTTTCTTGGAGTGTGACTTTGTAGTGTGCACATTCAGCAGTTAAGTGGTCTTTCTGTGCTTGAACTTCCTCAAACTTTGCAGTGAGTTCTTCCAACTAAGAGATAAAAAGATCAAATGACTTACTGGAAATATTCAACCAGTCAATTATGGACACATGTAATGTAGTTCTAACTTTTCAGTCTGTTGACAAAATCCTATCGTGTGACCATTGAAATGAAACATCTTCAGCAGTACTTTCGCATGCTACAATTTGGTTTTTAACATTCCTTTCAATGAAATTGTCATTTTTGGCATTCTTGGAAGTTAAAGGGTCAAGCTTTTTAAGCTCAGTTTTCTACCAATCTCCAAAATCCTTCAACATCAGGTTCTAATATTTTTCTTTACAAAAATCACAGCATGGGGATTGCAGTTAATTGTGCATGGGCTTCACAAAAAGTAAAGAACAATGTCATTTTTCTTCCATTCTTTATGTACAAACCTCTTTAGAATCATTGGAAGCTTCTGATGCTTGCTTCTCAAATTCACCAAGCCAACCCTTGTATGGCTAGATAATAAACAAAACACGACATTGGCAAAAAACAACAACAACAACAACAGAGAATCACATTCACTTCTCAATCATTGCATTATTGTTCACATCATTTGCAATTACATGAATGATTTTCATATAATTAAGACGAATAATATCATCAGACTGATAATTGGGCTAAATTAAAAAAACATTCACAAGTGTTTGACTCACCATAGTGGCATCTACTGTGACATTAGGGTGTATTCTACATAGAGCATTCTGTAGACAAAACAGCACCAATTAACAACATGAATTTTGTTAGTTATTAATTTAGAACAAAACATGTTCAAGAAGAAAGGTTTTATCATTACCTTTGTTGCATTTTGCTCTTCAATTAGTTGTGTCTTGTTTTCATCCTGTAAAACACAATAAATAAATAAATAAATAAATAAATAACCTTATTTCTCCCAAAGAAGAGAGAAGTCAAGGACTGCATGTAGTTGTGAATTTAACAAAACCTGCAATTCGTATTATTCTGCTAATGATTGGTCATCCAGCTACAGCTATCACGTAAAAATGTTACAATGTGCACATGTAGTAATACTTTGGTAAATGATGGTGCGGTGGAGGACATACCTTGACAAGGGTCATTTTGGGGAGGTGAGGGGTAGAGAAAGAGGGTAGATTGGGAGTGATGCTTGAAAGTGGACAAGATCTGAAGAAAGGTGAGGTGAATGTTACCTTGACTTTCTCTACAGCACTCTTCACTTTCTTATTCACATTTTTCTCCATTTCTGAGAGTGCATCCATTGCCTTCCAGTTCTTCTCACGTAACTCCTAATGCAGGCAAAAACAAGAAAAAAATCACCATTTCTAACTACAAATCCCACAAAATCCACCCTCAACCTCATCCCCACAGGCTTCTCCACCTTTAACCCCTTAAACCCTAAGAGTGATCAACATCAAATTTCTCCTAGTAATATCAATGCCTTATCGATCAAAAAGGTCATGAGAATTAAGGACATGATCACACAAGATGAATTCTCTTGATATATAAACAAATTCTCCCCACTACTTTTATGGGAAATGTGTAGGGACAAGAAATGAGAATTTATATTTTGATTTTGCAGGCGTAGAAACCCTGGACAAGGCTGCCAAATTTCTGCAAGAATCGTGGAGTATTTTGTGAAGTGTCTTTGTTTGATTTAACCCTTTGAGCCCTTGTATCAAAATTTAAATTCTCATTTCTAGTCCTACACATTTTCTATAGAAGTAGTGGGGAGAAATTGTTTGGATATCAAGAGAACTCATCTTGTGCGATCATGTCCTTAATTCTCATGACCTTTTTGATTGATAAGGCATTGATATTACAAGGAGAAATTTGATGCTGATCACTCTTAGGGCTTAAAGAGTTAAACTATGGTTTCTGATTGCCAGAAAACCACATGGCTTACAATAGATGAAAAGAACCTCCGAAAACACCATTTCATTGTATGCCACATGACAAAGTACTCCATAATCCTTGGAGTATTCTGGTAGCCTTGTTTTTTCTCTGCCATTTTGAAAGCAGAGAAAGCCCTTGGGAGAATGAACACACTCTACACTCAATCAAATTCTTACAACAATTCAGGAAGCTTGGTGTTGAGCTAGTAATTTATACTACTGCTGATCAATACTTACATTATTCTTTTCTTTCTGTTGTTGAATAACAGTTTCAATTTTATTACATTCTTCTTTTTTATGCTTCAGGTCGGCTTGAAGTTTTTCTATTGTGTCATCTTTTTCCTTTAACCTGAAAATTAATGTAAAAAAAACCTTTGTTACGGAAATAGCAATGAGTAACTCCACATCTGCACAAGACAGGCTTCTGGAATCCACACCAAGGGAAAGAATGACTGCCCACAGTAAAGCCACTGGGGACTCTGTTGAAAGGAGGATTCGAATGACTGACAGTGGTCAAAGCCGAGGAAGCCACTGTCATGATTATGGGAGCCATCAGCACCAAATTAAAACAACTACACTGATTGATGGGAAAGACCTGGAAGAGCATTTGAGGTTATGGAAAAAGACCGGCAGAAGTGGAGGGGCCATGCTGCTGACCTACATGCCACCCAGCGTAATGGGCATGAGTGGGTGAGTGAAAATTAATGGTTAGCTTTTAGATTTGGTATTGTCAATCCAGCAACCAGCTATTATGGTTGACAACTGAGATAAAGGTAATCAGCAATTCAAGGTTTGATTATGGCTGAAGGACAACTGATTATGGCTGAAGGACAACAGCCATGTCTATATATAGGTACGCATACAAACTGCAGTTACATTGGCCAATACTTACAAGTCATTTTTGCCATTAGTCATGGTATCACTTGCAGCCTATAAAGTAAAACATTCAGACACATAGTTGATGTCAGTCATGCTAAATTGAGTATTACCATTATTTGACATAACGTCTGTCCTAAAAATTCTTTTTAAAGTGTGTATTTAACAGTTCAATGCTCTGGCAATGCCAGAGCAGCGTGGCTGTATTATGTCGTACACATTTAAGGGGCAACACTAACACCAAGAAAATAGAAAATCTGATGCACACAACATGCAAGAATGTATGCAATAAGAGAAATTAACTTGGAAAGGTTATTATTATTATATTAACATGAAAGAAATTGAAAAGAAGAATCTCAAGAAGAAAAGAGCTAACACCTATATATGACTGGATGAGGAGACGGACATTACACATGCCACGAATGAAGAATAGTTGTTAATGTTACTGGCAGAAGGTTGTTGATACCTTGGCTGCCTCAAGAGCCTTAGTAATTTGAGCCTGAGCAGATTTCTCGGCTTCAGATAAGGCTTCCATAGCCTTCCAGTTCTTCTGACGGAGTGCCTGAGTTACAAAAGAATACTGTATTGTAAAAAATGCCTTAAATACACCAGAGTTCTGACCACTTAATTTTCAGAGAATTGAATTCACTCACTGAAATAGCAGACATCTTTCTCCCCCTTTGACTAATCATATCACAAGTTATGTTGTTAAAATTTGTCTGTAATGACCATTTAACAACTTCTGCAGGCTACGAGAACTTAGCATGGTGCTGTTTACTTTGCAGAACAAGGTGGCTTTTACTTTACTTTTGATCCTAAAGTGCGAACATTTAATTGAAGCTATTGAACAGTACTTGTCTGTGATGTTTAAAGTGCGATACAAAGTAGTTCTACCTTTTGAGTCTGTGGGTAAAATCCTAAATGACAATCATTATGGTAAATTATTTTCAGTAATTCAGTTGGTTCTTTTCATTGTTTAGCACTTTTCAGGTTTTAATCTCTAAAACAAGAGCATAGGCTGTGACTGAATAAATGAGAATTCAACAATCTAACTTAAGGTGGCCCGACAGTTTCCAGCACTTTCCAAGACTTAGATTTTGATGGGTCATTAAAACCACTCTTTATCAGTTGATGCTACAATCATGATATCAAACGAAAGCCCAATGATTAGTGAACATGTTGTTATCATTTTTGTGACACAATATGTTACTATAGCAACAGTATAATGTGCTAAAAACACCCTCTACTACACTGCTACACTTTGCTAGATGAAATTTACAATGATAAGACAACTAATGCACTAACAGCATAACAGCTGGCTTACTTTTTTATTACTTACAGTTGTAGCAAAAGAGAGCATTAACACATGAGGGAGAATTGGTTTAGAGAAAAGATTGGTAAAGGTTTTAAGAAGCAGCTTCATGGTGATAAATGTGATTTACATTTGAGTGAGTGATAGAAAAAGACATTCACACACAACTTGAAACAACACAGTGTTTATTAAATTACGAAGGCGATTACGTCAATGCATGCATCCAAATAAACAACATTTTGAAGCTAAACAGACAGAGACCACCATAATGCAAGGAGATGGAAACATGTTATCTACATGTAACTGTTTCATGAAAGGGACTGAGTGGGGATTTACTTGAACATCAATCAGTTACAACAATAACAACCGTGGCACAGTTGAATTTCACGGGTTGCTTTTTTTTTGCATTTTGCTGAAACAAATTTTTGCGAACATTGATTTCAGACATTACTGTTAAGAACAAATTTTTACAGATCTTGAGCAAGTTCCTGTTGGCTCTTTCACATACTGCACTGGTATATATATACTAGCAGTAATCACAGATTATGGAGACACGTTCAAAGGAATTTCCGGCGGAAATGAGCCCCTGAGAAATACAATAGGGGCAGCCATTTGGAAGACCGGCGACAAAAAAATTTCAAATTTTACTGCACATAAACTACAGGACAACCAACATGAAATTAGGATTGCATTCTTCACATGCGGTATGAACAAGGGGATGTTTGTTGCACTAATTTACTGTGTTCATGTCATGAGTCATTGATTACAACTCAAAGCCATCCATTGTTTGTTCCTCAGCAGGAGATGAGTTGTTATCAGAGACCACAGAAACTGTTTGTTTTAGAAGAAGTTCATAATATTGTTTGCAGTCAATTTAATTGAAATTCAGTTATGTAAACAAAAGGAGTAAAATTTCACTGATTTTTTTGGCAGCAACTTATATTTACATGATTTGATTTTCGCGGATCATTAAAAGACCCACAAAATTCTCGCACACGGGGTGGGGAGAGAAGGGAATGTAGGGCAGCATTCCTTGACAAATTCACTCACATTATTCTTATTCTTCTGTTCGTCCAACAGGCTTTTAAGACTGGCAATTTCTTCATCTTTCTTGAGCACATTTCCGTGCAACTCAGCAATGACATCTTCTTTAACTTTCAACCTACATTTCCAAGAAACAGCAAAAATAAGCTGTCATATTGACAAGTTTACCATAAAGTTAAATGACTTCACACCAATCACAAGTACAGTGGAGCCCCGCCTAACGGTCACCTTGTTATTACGGTCACTTTATTTTGTCCCGGCAAAACGCCCATACATTTTCTTATAATGAAACCCCATTAATGTGGCCACCCCGTTAATACCGCCAACAGCCACATTCTGAAATCCCAACCTGTATAATCCTTTATAATTTTACCTCATTAATACGGCCACTTGAACCAAATACGCATTTATTATTGACCAAACAAAACAAATACTGTACACTACTTGAGAAACAATACTGTATTTATTCACAATGCCTGTAACTTGTCATGTCATAGACCTCTGTCGTTAATGTAATCAAACAGCAATTTACTTTCCTGTCATGAAAAAGAAACAAAGACCAGTCATGAAATTTGACCCTACCCTGTTAATACGGCCAAAATTTCATGGCCCGTCGGTGACCGTATTAACGGGGTTCCACTATACAGTACTTACACATCTTCCTGGACCTTGGGAGACACCTCAGGTTCTTTACCATTCTAAAATTGGACGTAAAATGTGAACAGTGCATAGTATTAAATTTCTCCTTTGTCAAATCAATGTTTAATCAATAAGAGTGATTATGAGAATTAACCAATGATCAACCAAGAATCATATCCTTAATACTCATTGCCTCTCTCATTGATTAAACATTGATATTACAAGGAGAAATTTCAAGTTGAACACTACTGACATTTTAACAACTTCTCCCTTAACTTAACTGATATAATAAATGTATGGGGACAGCAAAGGAAAAGTTGAATTTTTATGTTGGGAATTAAGGGCAGTGTTACACACTGCAATTTTTTATGCAGCAAGTCTCGCAATAGCGTTGCAAGACCTGCTGCACAAACTGGGTTGTTAAACCATGCCATGTTCTGATCTTCATGCAGCTTGCTACAGAAGGTTGTCACACCTGCACACAGGGGTTTTAAAACCAAAACATGCAAGACTTGCTGCAAAGGGGGTGTTACACACTGCAATGCTAAAAAAAGTTGCTGCAATCATTGTGAAAAGTAGAACCCAATTCTACTTTCTGCAACGATTGCAGAGTTTGTCTTGCAACTATTTTGACCATTGCAGGGAGTGTTACATGCTGCAATGGTTAAGGCAGCATGTCTCGCAACAGCATTGACTGGCTGCACAAAAAATTACAGCGTGTAACACCGCCTTAAATGGTTAACATGTTATTTTACTTACTTCAGCTGTTGGTTCACTATTCACATGATTGGCAGCAGACGTTTGCACTTTCTCCTTTGACAATCTAAGTTCCTCTTGAAGGACCTAAATTGGATATTAAAAGGGTGTTATTAAACAAGTTGCACTTTGCCCCGGGCTACAGGCACACATAGCTGTTGCTTACCATTAAAACTGAGTTTTGGTTGCAGGAATAAAAATGGTAATGAAGTGGATGTAGCTAGAGCATTAATATCCCCCCCCCCCGGATTGAAAAAGTCTAATTCAGCAGGGTACCCTAAGTATTTTTTACTTTTTTTTTACACTTGGGTGGGGATAGGCAATGTGAAGAAATCGTCTAAGGAAAGAACATCGCAGTAGAGACCAGGCCCTTTGGGAACTGACCTTAAGGTCGGAAGTCGGAAGTGCTCACCATTTAAGCCCGGTGCAACCACACACTTAAAGATGAATTACAGTCTGTACTGCGCAATCTCAGCTCGGCAATGTTTGTGAGACTCACAAACAAAGAAATTTACTAGTGAAAATGAAAATTACAGTACAAACTTACCTTTTCCTTCATTATTAACATCAGATGTCCTTGCCAAACAATAACAAGTAAAAGAACCCCAAAGTTTTCCCAAACCGACGTTTCAGCTCATCGAGCATTCGTAAACACAATGGCCGTAATGGCGGACTGACATTTACTCCCATGTACTCCATGTATGCTATTACCGAAGTGTAACATATCAACAAATTCAAAACAAAAAATGAAAACAAACCCTGGATATTGCGCAGTACGGACTGTAATTCAGCTTTAAAGCCTGGTTCACACTTGCGACATATAAAATGACATAATAAAGAAAAGATAAGTTTTTTCCTTATGTCGTTATGTTTATGATATCATGTTACTTTTATGTCATTATATTGTGTTGTTCACACTGGTGACATAAAACATTGATATAAGTTTGCGTGACCTCACCATTATGTCACTAGTGTGAACCAAGCTTTACCAATACAGAATCATATGCTGCATAGTAAAGAAGAAGCAAAGAAGTCTTGGTTCAACTTGCCTGTATCTCCTTATCCTTTTGCAACTGTTTCTCTTGCGAAGCCTTCAGTTGATTTTCAAACCCAGTTAGTGTGTTTTCCAACTCGGAAACTCTAGCAGTTGCCTCCTGAAGTTTAGCTGTCAAGGAATTTAAACTTGAGTCTGCAGCTGTCAATCCTTTAATACGCTCACCCAGCTCAGCTGATTTTGTTTCTTCAGTCTTGAGCATCTGTTTAGTACCTTCAAGATCCTTTTGCAATGAAGCATTTTTCGCTTGGGACTTGTTCAGTTCATCATTCACTTCAGCCAGTCGCTTTGACATTGCATTCTCAGCCTCCTTCTACAAGGAAAGTTTGATATATTGATGCAAGCATCAAGGCACTTTTACAAGATGCAACAGTGTCAATAAGGGCTGGGAGCTGGGTACCCCAGCTGGAAAATTTAATTCTGAGCACTGCCTTGTTTGGTCACAACTACTTTTCCCATTCCCCTATCTTCTTCAATAACTCGCGCTATGCACATGCTTGCAAAAACCTTTCCACTGCTTCCCTGAAGTCATTAAAGATTCTAAAATAACAATTTGTACAAATTAAATAAGTAAGGAACACAAATAAACACTTTCAAATAATAAAATTGGGAACAGTCAAGGCTATGTTGTGCAAGTTAATGATTTATCCTACAGTCCAAAGGAAAAATTGTCTTTAGCACCAGCAACTGCTATCCATTTCAATCATCCTCACAAGGAAGCCATCTGTACTATATTTGGAGCATTTACTACAGAATTGTGTCTTCCTTATTTGTACAAATTGTTATTTTAGAATCTTAAATGACCTCAGCCAAGAAATGGAAAGATTTGTACAGGTGTGCACATAGCATGAAACAGTCCCTTTAAAACCCATTTAACATTTGTATTTTATACTGTTGTCAATTACAATTACTATTTTTTCAAATGGAGTGCATGAAGATCATCCTGAATCACATACCTTCTGTTTCTCTTGCTGATTTGTGATTATAATTTTGTTAACCCCAAGATGACTAACGCTTCAGAATTTACAAGTTTAGAGAGCAAGTAAAAATATTCTCTCACCACACTGTTCTGATGAATGTTCAACTGTCTAAATTTTTCTTCAGAAGATTTACGATTTGCCTCGCTCTTTGTTAGTTGTTCTATTTTGCTTGCCAAATCTCCCTTTACAAGGCGATATGATTGCTGCAGCTTGGTCAGTTCTGATGTGAGTGATTCTTTATCTGCAGTTCTGTAGAGAAAGTTTAACCATCAACACTTTTTCACTAGCCAAGGTTAATATTTTACACTAGGCAATTTTTTTCTAATTTTGAAGTTCTAGTGAAATATTTTTTAACTAGGTTTTTTTTACCTAGTTTACCTGTTTCTTTGTTTGTCATAAAACCTAGGTTATATGCGACGGTTAGCTCTGTGTTAGGGTTATGGTTAGTTTTATGTTAAGGTTATGGTTAGCTTTGAGTTAGGGTTAGGGTTAACTTTGTGTTAAGGTGTTGGAAATTGTTAAATAGGGTCAAAAAGGGGAATTACAGTTGGAGAGTAACAACAAACAAAAATGGACATTCTATTGGAGGGGTGGGTACTTTTAT
The DNA here is from genome assembly GCA_022457155.1 of Cladopsammia gracilis. Lineage (NCBI taxonomy): Eukaryota > Metazoa > Cnidaria > Anthozoa > Scleractinia > Dendrophylliidae > Cladopsammia > Cladopsammia gracilis. The sequence goes on from JAJGOT010000573.1 coordinate 462,439, forward strand.
CTTGTTGTTTTTTAATAGAAAAAATTACCTAGTTAAAAAAAATACCTATTGAAAAATACATATACATCAAATAAATCAATCAGTTAACTTTGTTTAACGAGGGTGACACCTAACAGTCTTGCGAATGACAAACCTGCAGCCCTTAAATTCCAGATCAAATTGGAATTGTCTTTGAGGAGGGAGGAAAATCCAGAGGACTCAGATTAAATACCCTTGGAACAAGGTCAAGAACCAACAACAAATGCACCCCACGTATGACGACTACGCCTTCCCTGTTCCCCTACTTGTAACTGTGCATTTGGTAAAGAGTCTTCCTCCAGTACCAAAAATCAAACCAGTTTCACATAAATGCAATGCAAATGCAGTATAAATCTTCATCTTGTATCAGTATGAAGTCATATCAATACAGTGAACCCTGTATTAAGTGGCCCTGTATTAAACGAGCACCCTGTATTAAGTGGCCCTGTATTAAATGAGCACCCTGTATTAAGTGACCCTGTATTAAACGAGCACCCTGTATTAAGTGGCCCTGTATTAAACGAGCCCCCTGTATTAAGTGGCCCTGTATTAAACGAGCACCCTGTATTAAGTGGCCCTGTATTAAACGAGCACCCTGTATTAAGTGGCCCTGTATTAAACGAGCACCCTGTATTAAGTGGCCCTGTATTAAACGAGCACCCTGTATTAAGTGGCCCTGTATTAAACGAGCACCCTGTATTAAGTGGCCCTGTATTAAACGAGCACCCTGTATTAAGTGGTGCTGAACTGAGTGGTCAATTAGCCATTCCCCAAGGGTAACTGTTTAATAAGAGTTTGACTGTATTGCCAAACAATAATACCTGATAAGACTCAAACAAGTCAGACACACTAATCAGGCCACAAACACACAATAACAACAACAACAACAACAACATCATAGCAAAGCCCACATATAATTAAGATCGAAACTTCTCAAACTCATTAACAATTCGTGATGAAAATACAAAGGAAATTAATATTTAATGAGTGTTTGGAAATCAATTGAAACACTCCTCATTTTTGCATCCTTAATTTCTCCTTCTAAAAATTTTGTTTGAGAAGTAATATCAAACATGAGACAGTATTTTCATCAGATTTCCAAAGACCTTGAAGTGGATTAAAAAAACTTGGCTGCGCCTCATTTTTCAACCCACTTCGCGGTGCTTGGAAATCTGATGAAACACTGTGTTTCATGATTGATATATTACTTACAACTGTGCTGCTCTCATGGAAGCATTCTTCAACTGCGAATTCTCCTAGTTACAATACAGAAAACAAAATTAATGAGCATGTTATCAAGTATAAAGATCTTTGAACTTGTTCAAAAGCATTTTATGAAAAAAAAAGTAGTACTTACTTCCTGCAGGCGCTGCAGACTGCCCATGGAAGATGATGCGACAACTTCTTGCATCTGCCGCATCTGAGTCTGCATATTTTGCAGTTCTAATGCATGGTTTTCATGCGAAGCTTGCATTCGTGCCTGGAGAGCTTGGATCTCCTTAGCCTGCAGAAAAAAGACATTTGCACATGATATATAACTTTTTATTCAAACGCAAGGATTTCTCCCACCACGGAAAAATCATATCTCAACACATGTGAAGATAGCAATTTTATCTTCACTGTGAAGAGTGAAGATATCAATATCTTCACGTTGCCACCTATTAAATGTTAAACAAGCTAAAAGGTGTTGGTCTACAATAAAACATTTCTGAAAATTCCTCAGAAATCCAGTTTGTATATCTTCGGCAATCTTCAGAAAATTTCTAAAAACTATTGGACATTATTGTTCCTTCATTTGGGGTACTTGTGAAAAAACGAATCTGGACTATCCCGATAAACTTACATGTAAGTTACGAGCTGCTAAAATAATTGAACAGTGTAAAATTGAACCACATGAACTTAAGGATATCTTTAGTTGGCTGTCACTGCTTGTGTTTAAATGCTTACATGGATTAGCTCCAGCGTACCTGCTCAATGAATTTAGCCATGCAAGTAGAGTACACTCATATAATACTCACTCGGAAATAGAGATTTACTCTGCCCACCATTTGCAAAAACACAAACATATCAAGGATCTTTTAGGATAAATGGGGCTAGAGTATGGACTATGCTGCCGTCCAACCTAAGGAATATAACTGAATTTGGAAAGTTTAAAACAAAGCTTAAGATGCACTTCCAACACACCCAACAAATACTGAATAAGTAATTCCTATCTGCAGTCATATTTATTTGCATTAGTCATAAACTGTAATTTTATTTAGCCTTGTCTCTGTATTTCATAATACGTTTTTGTTAAACAGGGCTCCACTTAAACCAGCTTCAGCTGAATGGGCAATCCTGTCTAAAAATTGATTAAAATAAATAAAATGAAATAAATAAATTAGTAATTAGTGTGGTTTATATAATAAACAAAATAATACACGGCTTCTTGGAAATTTTTCTTCTCGTGTTCAACTAAATATCTCAGTCGTTCATGTCATATTTCTGTTCACCCCTGTAACAAAAGGCACCCGGTAGAAATGTCCATAATGGCCGTTTTTATGCTAGAGACGTTAATATCATCTGAGACGTTAAAGTCGTCTCCTATAAAACCGGAAAATAAGCCAGATGGATTAAACATCTTATTTTAAGTGCGTGCGTCGTTCAGACGGAACGACGCACTGTTCGTCTCAGACGTTAAATACGTCTTGTATAAAAACGAGACGGCCTTAACTGGGACAAATTTAACCCTATTTGCATATTCGCGTTCTTAAAATTTATTTGGCGACGAGGACGAGTTTAGTCGTGTCCAGACACTTCCGAGAATAGCTTTTTCTAGAAAATCTTGTGTTTTTTCTGTTTGGCCTTCCACTTTAATGCGTCCCGTTTTTATTCCAGACGCATTACGTCTAGACGACTTTAACGTCTCTAGCATAAAAACAGCCAATGACAATAAAATAAATATAACACTGATTACTGCTGAGCACAATAACATGTTATATAGAAGAGTGTTTTACCTGAGCGTTGATTTTGTTGGTAGCATTACTTTGTTGATGTTTCTGCTTTTGTTTTTCTTGCTGAAGTTCATCCCTACAAAAGACAAAAATTCTTAGCAAAGGATTCAATTCAAGCAGATTCACTTTTCAGCACTAAAATAAGATAGAAACCCAAGAAAATCTGAGCTAAGCTCATAACCCACTTCAAGGTTCATGCCCAACCCACCCAAGTATTTAAGAAACAATGCTGTTGTGAATTAATAATAACACATCAATCTGCCTTCACAAGTTTTCTGGGTTATGCCAGAATTAAGTTGAGTACTTTTGAAGCATGCAAATTGTTCTTACCTTAGTTCCCTCAGCTTATTGGAAGCATTTTGAGACTGTTGGCGCTCTAAGTGGACAAAATTTAATAAACACCTTTAATGTCAATGTTTAGTAATATTGGTTTGACTTATTGTTGTTTTGGCATTGTTATGTTGACTGACAAGGATGCAACAATATTAATAAATTTTGTCTGGCAGTTGGGTAAAAAGTATCACAACTCTTCCTTATAAAAATGAAACAGGGTGTACTTTCAAGTCGATCAGTGATTGAAATCATAAAGAATAAACATTCAACTGAAAGATACTTGTACTGTAGTTTATGTTCTGTGGGGTTGTTATTATACTGTTCATGGTGGTTTTAGTCTATGAATGAAATCCAAGTGTAAAAATCAACTGACTGAATGTAATTGAGGAAATTTCTGACAAGTGGAAAAATTAAACCAATGTGTCTCTTGAAACTGTTCCAAAACTTATTTTGTATAACTGTATGAATGCTCCGTGGCATAAGTTCACTCTGCAATTGAACTTCTGCAAAATAACATTCAGATGGATTTCTCTATCCCATGCGTATAACCACAGAACTATAGTCAACCAGTATCTGTAGCTAAGATCACGGGAATAATGAAGAAAAAAAATGGAAATTTCTATTAGGCTGTAATTGAGAAATAAAAACAATCCTAGACAATTGTCATGCTGTTTGCAGGGATGTAGCTAAGAGCCAGCTACCGGCGAATTTCACTAGCTGAAAGAGAACTTATCACCCTCTGAAATTTCACTAGAAAACAAAGACTTGGGGTTATTTTGACGGTAACACAAGCCAGAAAAACCGGCTGGGATTGTTTATGAGCCCGCTAAGTTTTTCTTAGCTACACCCGTGTCTGATTTGCATGTCTTGAAAATTATGACTTTTCGCCATGTTACGTTCTCCTTCACATATACCAGTAATTTACTTTTCCAAACTACATGTAGAATCATTATGAACACTGTCTAAGCTGAACAGATCTAGCTGTCCACTTAAGAGGTATCTGCCTTGGAGAGTTTAGTTACAGGCAAACAAGTGAAATTCACCCAAAACCAGCCTCTCTTTATTGATATCCATCTAGGAGAGGTGTCTGCCTTACAAGAGCGTCTGTCTTAAGAGAGTTGACCATACACGCAACACTTGAATATCAAGACACTTTGGGATATTGGGTGTTAAATCGCAGTAATAGAGTTAAGAGGTGGAAATTGTTTTCTGTGAGATAGTAAGAATTAAGTTCACATATTAAGAGGGTTTGAGTTAACAAATTATAAACTGATGATTACAACAGATTTTTAAAAGTATCGCCATAGTCACCTTCCAATATCTGATTATCCTTCTCCTGAAGCTGTTTCTTGAGTAATTCAACAGTATCACCCTTAGAAGTTGACTGTAAAGAGAAAAGGAAATCAATAACTTTGTATCTGGGAAACTGGACCGGGTCATTCAAAAGGTGGATAGTGCTATCCATAGCATAAATTACTATCCAGCGGATAACACATGGACTTTGTTAATACTTACAGTATCCACTGGATAGTGATTAACCGGGTGGATAGCGCTATCCACCTTTTGAACAACCAGGGCCTGGTCAATAATTAAGTACGGCATTCTGATTGGTTTTCAGATGAGTCAGAATTTTGCAATACAAACCGACTGTTTAAAAGTTGGTGAATTGCAGACTTCCAAAGAACACCCCACCACTTCTGTATACAGTAAAACATTTTAAATCTTGACCCTGCTGGAGATAGCAGAGGTTCATGATAGCTTGTGTTCAAGATAGCACAATTCTAATCATTTACAGTTTACCCTGATATAACAAACCTCCTTATAACGAAAGATCGATATTATTCAGCCGGCCAAAGTTACAGTAAAATGTATGGTAACAAAATTCCTGTTATAAGCCTGTCAGCACTTGTGTGGGTTACACAAAAGATCTTCAGCATGGTTTACAAAAGGTTGTGGCATACTGCAGGTCATTTTCCCATAAATTCATTGTAACAAGGTTTTGTTTATGAGGATCCCCTGTTATAACAAACACACTTTCCCAGTACCTTTGTTACAATGGAGTTCCACTGCATTATTACAACAATTTTTCAGAAATTCTTACCTTTTTCCACTGGCTATTTTCCCCTTTCCACTGCATTATTACAACAATTTTTCAGAAATTTTCAGAAATTCTTACCTTTTTCCACTGGCTATTTTCCCCTTGTTTGTTAAGTAACACATCAATCATAGCTTGAATTTCAGACGAGTTAAGGGTAGAAGACGTAACCATTTCCATGAGACGTTTTGTACTCACTTCACCTATGTACACAACAAATACATTAGTCATCTTTACACTTTAAATACTTTTTATACAAAACGTTATTTATTTCAAAGTTCTGGAACAATAATGTGGTTCAAAGGGACATTTCTGTTCTTCCTTTGTCATGTGGTACATTTGTCTGTACTCCATGATGAGGTTTTTTTATATTCATGACCACACTTCCTTTACCAAGTGTTTGAATCCAACATGTGACATGAAAAAAATGCATCACATGGTATGGACAAATGTACCAATGATGCATCAGAAATAGACTCACTGAATCACAATTGTAACCCAGAAGGTGGCCAAAACATTTGTGGATGTTGCAGCTTACTGGGAAGTAGTAAAAATAGTGTGGCTTATTGCTTAAGACAAATTATAACATAGCTAGCAGAGCCGCGCAATCAAATTCAGTATACGTAAACATGCTCAAAATCCTGATAGTGCACGCTGATAAATAAAAGTGCCATTCTTGAAGGTGATTTCTTTTTTAAAAATAAAGAATTTTGTATTTGAACTGCAGTAAAATAAAACTTGAGCTTTCAACAGAAAATTTGAAATAAAACCAATTCCTAGTTTGCTTAATATTTCGCTTACCGCGAACAATCACTTCTGATATTGTTGTCCGTTTTTCGTGTCAGATTTGATGCACAATTCCACTGGCTATGTTATAAAACAATTGGTTCATGCTTTTAGCTGTGCACTATCGAGTTATGGAGCACGTGGGAAGTTTGGAGAGCACTCAAGAAGCTAGAGTTGCCCGAGGCGATACTCTTACGCTTCTTTCGTGCTCTCCAAACTTCCCGCGTGCTCCATAACTCAATAGTGCACACTAAAGCATGAACCAATTGTTAGATAACATGTAGATGGTGGACTATATTAGGTTGTTTCTGCCCTACCCAACTGTTGGCATGGACAGTGCTGATTATATAACGATCTTATTAAGCGGTCAATTAGCCAGCAGATTCCACCCAATTCGCCACAGCAATCACTATTTATCACATATACTAGTTTAAGCTACAAATCACACAATTTTAGCTCAAACTGACAAGATGTCACTTTGAATGTTTTTATCCAGAGCCCTTTCATTAGATCAAGAACACTTAAATTTTTGCTTTGCCCATCGACAATCAAATATGGACTTTTTAGCAATAGAAACTTTTTAAATAATGTAATCATTGCTGATATAAACAGCTTGCCTCAAGAATTTTGAAAATGTTTTGATTTGATAAAAAAATATAAAAAGATAGACTTTTCTGGACCAAATTTAATTAACATGTTGTTTAGTAAGCAGGTATTCTAACACAACAAGAAAAAAATCAAATGAGAAATATTTAACAAAATAAAATAATTCTAGAACATGGAAATTCAGTCAAAATAAAAATTTAATGTTTACATTTTATAAAATGTGGTTATAAAATGAGGTTATAAATTGTGGTTATAATAACTTGTAGACTTTTTTTATATTATTTTAACTATTTTTTGAAATCTTTGAATGATTTCTTTTTAAATCATAAGTATTTAATTGTTATTATTATTTAAATTAATTTTAAAAATTCCTCTAAAGGGCCTTATCAGATTATGGATAGGTACTAGAACATGTCACAACCACAGTATCATTGGTACACTTTACCAACCGCAGGAAACAAAATATTCATTGAATATACCACAGCAATATGTAAATCAGGTACATATTATAAAGTCATTAAATTGAAAATATAATGACTTTTCCATTGAATCGCATTTCTAAAAAAAAAAAAGAAAAGAAAAGATCGCATTTCGTAAAATAGAAAAAGTTTGTTCCAGAAGACTGGTTCGGATAGCGGATATACAAAACTTAATTTAATATGGAAATACAGTTTTGATAAATTTATACATAAAGAGCCTTTTAAAAGCCAGAGATCGTCGACGGATTTCGAAATCAATACTTTCTGTCTCAAATTTTAGTACAGTGTTATCAAACAAATTCTCTTTAATATACAAACGACACCTAAAACTACAACAAATATTCACTGCTAACAAAACATCCTTCCAACCTCATGATTTCATTGAATAATTTATTCTATTTATTCCTCGGTTTATAAAGTACATTATTTCGACTTTCTCGAGTTCTCGTGAACGATTTAACATCTTCAGATCGATTGTTTGGCCAATTTTCCTCCGTTTTAATATATTTTCAAACTAGCAGGGAAAAAAACGCTGGTATTTACCGCAGTAGCAAAATTGCCACGTTGACTTTTTCATCCGCCGAAGTGTACAACTCTGATTTCAATTCGTGCTATTGATCGTTTCAATGAATGCTTTAATTTAAGCTTAAGCTACGTCCGTTGTGTGACCGGCACTTAAAAAGGTTGAACAACGGAAAAATCGTTCCGCTCTTTTTCAACACTGCTCTGTATTATAAATACACATAAGCTTAGATCAGAGCTTTTGGGAACTCGACCCTCGAAATATAATACGACTTGTTACAGTCAAAACTACACTGACCTTGAATAGGGCCCTTGTCTTTGGTTGTTTTAGCTTTACTCTTCGATTTCTTGGCTAAAGGCCCTGCTCCATTGCTCTCAGGAAATTTCTGCTCGTCGATTTCGAGTTCCTCGGTCTTGTCTGGCTCGCTTTCCAACGTGGGAACAGAATCCATTTGAGTCACGACCTCTTCCATATCTTCACGTGGTTTGTCGAAACTTCCATGTTCGGTCACGGAAATTTCCTTCGGGCCAGATTTCTTTGACTTCTTTTTCCCATGGCGTTCTTTCACGGCCCCAGAGCTCGGTTTTTCCTCAGCCAAAGGCATCTTCTCTTCGCTCGGCACGTCAACAACTCCTGCAGGATCTTTGGAAAACTCACCGGATGGGGGAAAGTCGTCCTCATCAACATCAGCGCTCGTCTCGATTGTTTCTTCGACCAGAGGCTCGGGAACGTCTTCCAGAACTTCTCCATCGTCTGAGTATTTCTTCTTACCCTTGCTTAACTTCTTGCGTGGTTTGGTGGATTTTGCGGCAGCGGTACGCGCGAGATAAGCCTCTTGTTCAGAACGCTGGGCCGCTAGAACATCCTCGAATTTTTCCTCGCGGGTTGCAAACAGAAGTAAGAGGAGTGCAGACAATACAATGGCTACCGCGACAGCAATGAGAGCCAAGGTTATAGGATCGAGAGGCTGCATCGTGATGCTCAAAAGAGCGTTTCAGCGAGGAAAAAAACACAGTCAGCTCACACTTGATAACCTTTTTCTCACGAAGAAAAACGCCGACTTTCAGTCAAGAGGAAAAGTAAGAGGAAAGTTCATCCCAACTTCTGGGCATGCGTCCAAATATTGATTGACACGTGAAAAAGGAATTGACCAATCAGCATTCAGCACGCTACCGGAAGTACCGTCGAACAAATTTGTATCCACGACGACTATCCCCATCCAGTATACATATCTTTTTTAAAATAAAAAGAACTACTATCTGTAATATTGTATCGATTTTGTGGTAATGAAGAGTTTATTCTGACAAAGATATTTATCGCAAAAGCTGGGAAATCATAGACTGTCTATTGCAGTCTTGAATTTTTCTTTAAATAACGTGGCGATCTGTTGAATGTGGTGATTAGAGATGGAAAAAGATTAGAGCAAAAATGTGTTTTAGTGGATAAAAGGTCAACAACCGAGCCTTTTACAATGTTTTAGCTGTTTTATGCTGGATCATGGAGGGATGGTTTTCTTTCGGAAAGAGGGTGCTTTCTTATTGACACCATGAAATGTCAGCAGTTTTCCCGCCAGTTTGAATGGAGGAAAACAACATGGCTCGAAATACAATACAGGGCTGATAAAATACTGAACAAATAAAATGAAAGGGTATTGAGCGGATAACATGCAAATTTTTCATCTCCGCGGGACAATTTTGAAAGCTAAACACGCGAGCACCGCTGTTTGCCATGCCTCCCAGTTAAAGGTACGTCTGAATGACATTTCTAGTCAGTTTTGCACCCGGGGGGGGGGGGGGGGGGTGGTACTCAACAAAGTTTTGTACAGGGATGCTCCGCCCTACTGGGTCCAAACCCTACCCTTTCATATACCGTTTTTGACAAAAAAAGGTACCCCTTTCATTGAAAATGGTACTCTTTTCATATACCTTTCATTGAAACTGGTACCCCTTTCATATAGCCTTTACGATGTTCGATATATTTTGAAAGGCGCTTTTTATAACACTTAAATGGCAGTTTTCCTTACCCTTTTGTGTACTTCAATTCGTGTTTTCCCTACCCTTTCCTATACTTCGTGAAATCCCTACCCTTTCATCACCGTATAGCCCATTATTGGGAGTATCCCCCCCGGGGGGGGGGGAGGTCCATAACTGAAAAAATGTGAAATCTGCTGAAGCTGGCGTCATTGGCCTGGAAATTCTCCCCGAGACTCTAAAAACGCCCGATTGCATGTTTCAGTAAAGCGGATGTAATTAGCGATCCGGAGAACCAGGGGGTTTCAGCGCCCTTGGATAACTAAAGGTCTCAAGTTTGATCACGGCAAAATGAAAATAGCCGTTTTCCCGTTCAAGAGCATTTTGTAATACAGTCGAACCTCCGAGCCATGTGCAACCAACTCTCGTAAGCGACCACCTCTCCTAAGAGACCAGTTTTCCAAAATATCATTTTTTTTTTCAGTCAAATCATTATAATCAAAACCTCTTTAATAAAGCGGCCACCTCTACTAATCGAACTGTTCGGTAATCGAACTCAATCGAACTTAATCGAACGATTGGGTTCGATTAGTTCGATAATCGAACACAATCGAACCCAAAAATTTGTGTGAGAGAGTTCGATTGCGTTCGATTTCCGAACTAATCGAACCCAAATCGAACCCATCCTCGGAGACCCAGGGGCAATTAGTATGTTGGGGTGCGACGAAAATCGGCATAAGTTTTCAAACTTATGACGATTTTCGTCGCGCCCCAACATACTGATTGCCCCTAGGTCTCCAAGGATGAATCGAACCTAATCATACTCAATCGAACTCAATCGAACGCACGCGAACGTTCGTTCGATTGCTCAAAATGTTTTGTGAGAGTTTGATTGTGTTCAATTTAATACCGAACTCAATTAGTAACGTCGAGCGTATTAAAGCGAGCGCGACCACTTTCAAAGCTGGACAGGATTTGAATTTTTCTATTGTTTTGAATCTTTGATAAGTGACCACCCGCCCAAATTTCGATGTCATAACAGAAGCAAATTGAATGTGTTACAGTACAACTCCTCAGTATAAAATTACCATTTGTTGTCCTTTGCTTAAAACGTCCATATGATACAATCAGGGGCGTAGCCAGCTTTCAGAAGAGTTGTAGGCCTGGCCATCCGTCCCGTCCGCCCGCCGGAAATTTTTTCGATATTGCCCCTTGAAAATGCTTTATCCTTCACTTTCTGGTGATTTTATGTGTATCTTGACAGCACCGAAATCCTAATATTTAATAAAAGAGAATGGATTTAAATTTTTCATTTCCAATTCTTAAAAATGTAACACAAGTGGGCTGAAAAATTTGTAGGCCCAGGCCTACGGGCCTATAGGCTAACTGCGCCACTGACAATTGTTACATTCCCAGACCGAGAACTGAATACGCCAAAGGTAGCATACACTATAGGGGATCTGTTCTGACTTCTTTAAATCTGCACTAGTTGAGATGTACTGACTTCTTTAAATCTGCACTAGTTGAGATGTACAGATAAGTTAATAACTGCCAATGTGTTTGTTTATTTTTCATTTTCATTTATCTTGTTTTGCTTTTTATTTTTACATATTCGCAGTGATGTACTTAAGCTTTGCGAATTATGATATATAAATAAATAAACAAGATCCCCTTAGAGATCAGACAGCGGCCCAACTTGAACAATTTTAAAACCTTTTTATGTGTGAAAGATTATAATGAAACAATGATCATTTAAGTTTTTATAGCATTCTATTATTAATTGAAGAAACCTTGATCATAGTTTTCATTGTACTTTATCTTCCTTAGTTAAGTAGTTCTACAGGTATAAATGTACTCTAGTGTAAATTCACACGACTCCTAGGAAGACCATGTAATTATGATATGATTTCGTGTATAAATAAAGATTGATGATGATGATGATGATGATGATGATGATGATGATGATGACAATGTTTATTGCCGATAGATGCTGTATACACTCTTTTTTATATAAGAACCTTTTTTTATAAGAACATCGAGGCTGAGATTTGGGCCAGAATTACTTTAAGAATGTGCTAAGGGAGCATTCATAATATATATGGCAGGGGGACTATGGGGATTTTAAATGTTAAAAAAAATATTTTTGGGGGGCAGCCCCCCACCCCCACAAACCTAAAATGTTTTCAGTGACCCCCCAAAACTACAGACTTTCAGTTGATACTAAACATCATTCCCCCCTGAAACTAACTATCCCACAGGAAAATATATTTGATCCCTTTGTTTCATGTTGTATTCAACATTTATATATAAATAAGAGAACAAACTAAAAAAAATGCATAGGAGGGGATAAAATGTCCATATTTGATTTTTTTTTTTTCATTTTTAAATAAAGATAAATATTGTATTAAGCTTATTATTTCTTTATCTATTTTCTCTTTATAAAAGTTTGTCTAAATTAAGTAATACAAATACAAATTGTACATGTAATATTGGTTTTCTCTTTTTGTTATTTATAAATTCATTTCGCAGCATAAGCATAAATCAACCTGGGGAGCAGGGGTGGCGCAGTGGTGAGAGCACTTGCCTCCCACCAATGTGGCCTGGGTTCGATTCCCGTCCCGGCGTCATATGTGGGTTGAGTTTGTTGTTGGTTCTCTCCTTGCTCCGAGAGGTTTTTCTCAAGGTACTCCAGTTTTCCCCTGTCCTCAAAAACCAACATTTCCAAATTCCAATTAGATCTGGAAAGTGTCCACAATTAGTACTTGTGTACTAAATACTTTGACACTTAAATTGCTTTGATTTTTTTTATTGACAAATGAAACATATCTGTAACATTTTAATGTCATGAGACAATTTAACTTGAGAAGGCTTTATTTATTCAGCATAGGGCTGAAAAGTATTGTGTAACTATAAACAAAGCAGTGTTCAACTTAAAAGTCTTGGCTCAAACTTTTTTTTAAATATAGACAACTGGTGCACTTTATGCATCTAGCAGTCAGATGGCAAATGAGAAAATAATCTTCAGCCCTGAGATTAACTGTGAAAAACCAGTGGACTGTGTAGACCAAAAAGCACTCATTCAGTAGTACGAGGGTATTTATTTTCCTCATACCACATGTACTTCTGGATGGATTGAGTCGGGGAAGAATTCGTCCATTTCCTGACCAAATGGTATTTGGGAAGAACTTCTTTTGACTGGCAGGCTTAAATTGCTCTGTGTGTTTGAACTTGACAAATACCTTAAATATCACTCATTGCCATGGCGACGTGAACTAAAACCAGAGAAAGTGGCTACTATAACAGCCCATATTCACGAAAGCAAGGGTTCAAGTCTTCAGGATGTTGTTGTTACTGGGAAAGCCCTCCTTCATCCAGTTGAAAATCCTGCGGATTTGGAAGAGTCCGAAAGTGACAAGGAAATCCTGTTGGAAACATACAGCGATCCTGAAACTGAGAGTATGGGCGGCAAAAGCAGTGGCAAAACTACAGAGTGATCCTGGAGTAGACTCACTGGTGAAGATCCCAACAAGCACCAGAAGTGGATGGAGAATGACACGCTTCCTCTTCTGATTGATGTTACTAGCGCATTTTTCTTGATGGCCCCCCCCTTTACTAAATGCTAATTAGATGACGTCAAATGCAGACCCGTTTATTATACAACTACTTGTTTCCACCTCCAAGTAATATTTTTTTACAAATCGATTGACTATAAACAGTTTTTATTAGTATTTTCTAAATTGATTATCCTTAAGCTGTGAACTGCGTATTATAAATTGAAGTAGAAATAATGGTAAAGTCTGCATTTGACGTCATGTAATTAGCATTTTGTAAATTCAAATCTCTATAACTCACAAACGCGACGTTAAAAACAAAAAATATTTCACTATCCGACTTTTCAACGTACATTGAGTTGATTAAAAGAAAAAAATTAGGGTTCAGGTGCACTTTAAAAATTACACACTGATCACATAATTCCTTATTCACTCACTACAGGACTGCAGAATGGGGTAGCAGCAGTTTATTTCAACTCTTTCATGATACCTATTTCACTGTCAGCAACTACGGGACTGCAAACCGCGGTAGTAGTTCATGTAAATCTTTCACTCATATCTTATATATCTGCGATTGCAGGATACCCCGCAAAAAAAATTGTTATTTCAACGAGATGCAAATAAGTTGCAGGGTATTTTGCAGTTCAGCCGTATTTATTTATAAATTAACAAAAGCTGGTCAATTCGCTTGCCAATACGCTTCCCATTCTTCTCCGACGACAATTGCTGTATCAGCTTTAGCGTTTCTTCTACTTGCTTCTGGCCTGTCGTCTTGCGAAATGTCATGACATGGGTCAAGAAATCGAGCAGGAGGTTACCATCAACCGATTCTTCATCAAATACTTCGGTTACGTCAACAGGGTACTCTTGATTGAACAATTTGTGCTTCCAATCGTGCCGATCAGCAATCTCGATAATATCTTCGGCAGTCATCCAGGATTCTGATGTTTGGTTACCACTATGCCAAACATGACCCTGTTTAACGCAGGCTTCGTACATCAAGTCCTTGCCAACGACGAAGCACACTACGACCCCCGCCTCATTCAATTCCTGCTCAAAGCATCGAAGCAAAGCTTTTTCGACATCTACGTAGTAAATACTGTGCACGAAATGTATAAAATCAAACTTGAATGCATCATTTTTGCTTTCGATGTATTCTTGAAATGTTTTCTGGCGAAGATCAAATGTTGGCTGGTTGTCTTTTCGACGAGATGACTGTACGCAGTGTACGTCTTGTAGGGCTGCTCGATAAAGGTTTAAGGACGTCTCACTCGGCTCGACGGCTCGGTTGAATATTTTTACTCCATGGAAATCCTCATTTGCTTGCAGTTCGTTCTCGACTAACTTTATAATCTCGAAATCGGTTTTGCCTGTTCCACAACCAACGCTCAAGATGTTAAATTGGCCCGTTTGGGAACGCCTCTGCAACATGTCTGCTATCACATTGGGCAGATATTTATTGAGGAACTCGTTATTCTTTACAAGATTTCCAGATTTTCTTCGATGTTCCTCCAAGCTTCTAATATAGTGATCCCCTACAACCCTCGAGAATGCGCTCTCCATGATATCTAATGCTATTATCAAAATGATTACACTGTTTGCTAGGCTCGATTTCCGCCGCTTTCTCGCGTCCGGTCTCTGAGCCTCCGCGGGCTCGTTTCCCGAACAGCCGCTGGTAGTCGAGCCTAACTGTTTGCCTCCCTTGGAAAAGGCTGACAATCACGGTCTTGTACATTTGGTTCTCTATGATTGGCGAATTGCGGTTACGTCACAAGCTTCCCGTGGCGTCTTCTCGAAAGCAACTCGAAAGCCCGAAAATTTTTCCTACCATATTTTGGTAGATTATTCATATGATTTCTTTTGTTTTATATATTCGCCTAAGCATAAGAGCCAATCGGGAATTTAAGTGGAATCCACGAGGTGGCTCTCCAGATCAAATTGATGCCAACTGGGTTATTTTGGTTTTTACCCCAAATCAAGATTTCTGTGTTGTAAAGCCTTCGTGTTAGTACCGAAATCATACCATTCGATAATAATTCAACTTACATCAGATTAGGTAATTTCAACCCCAAAGGAACAAATCATGCATGTTTACGTCAGACTAGCTAATTTCACCCCCCAGCCTCGCTTTCGAAGTGTAAACCTGTGACAATCTCATCAATGTATTCTCAAAGGAGCAAAGTTGAAAAGAATACCCACTCAAGAAACAACGCGAAGTTGCCAAAGGTTTGCAATGAATTTCGTACAAACGATACTTGGTGGTGAATTTTGAGCTGGTGACGTCATCATGGGTAAGGCCTACAACAACGTAAAGTTGCCAAAGGTTTGCAATGAATTTCGTGCAAACGCGGCTTGGTGGCGAATTTTGAGCTAGTGAGTTGTGTTGATCACTCAGTTTTGATGCAAATACTTCTTACTTTCTTGCAGTTATTTCCTGCGAAAACACCTTTGTATCTTTCATAAACATGACGGCGTTATCGTCCGAAATGTAAAAAATAACTCCCTATAAGGAATCACAATCTCGTTTTCTGGGTGTGGCTCAAATTCATTTTCACCCCTACGAGGTACCAACTCTAAAACAGCACGTCATATTCTGCCATATACTTTTTTTCAATACCCTGAAAGGCACCGCGATAATTCTAACGGTAGTCATTGTGCACTGGATGGAGCTTAGACGGTACAGAGAACTTGTTAATATTAACATGTAACATGTACATGTCTTCTAGTTTAACCACCAGCACATAATTTAAGGTGGTGACTAGAATGGATACTCCAAAATCAGGTTGGACCACCTCGGACGCCTTATTTAGACTTATATAACGGAGTAACTGGTGAGCTTTCGGTTGAGGTTAGGGGTAGCAATTTATATAGTTAATTAGGGCTAAGCAACCCGAGAAGCTAGTTGCTACAGTGGTACGGTAGGCTATGTAAACCTAAGCCTAGCTGAGGTCACATGTTCAATCCTGAGTGGGGATTTTAGATTTTCTTTTTTACACTTAAACATTTATTGAAAATAAAATTCTAAGTGTCGACATTACGTTAAAAAATTATCAATAAGTGTCCGAGGTGGTCCAACCTGATTTTAGAGTATCCATTCTAGTCACGACCCATAATTTAAATGCTAAGTAATCTGCGCTTCATTTTCAGTCCGCCCAAGAAGAATTTCATCTGGGGGGGGGGGGGGGGCGCTCCCCTATAAAAATGACAGGGGTGCTCGTCGGAAAATTTAGAAAAATACCCTAAAAGGTACCAGAATTTCGTTTTATAGGCGTGGCTCAAACATAGTTTTACTCCTAAGAGGTACCAATTTTATATAACACGACGTATTCAGTCATATTTTTTCAGGTACAGCGATAATTCTTATCATGGTCATTTTAGATTTCCGCACGCTAAAGGCCCGTTTACACGTGCGATTTTTGATGCGATTTTTGTCGCGCTCTCCAATGCAACTTTTGTCGCAAGTGTAAACTAGCGACGATTTCCTGTGCGATTCGGGTGCGACATTTGCTTTGATTTGCTGTGATTTCCCAAAAATCGCCGCCAAGTTGCATCAGGTTTCGAACATGCTCGAAACCTCTGCGACATCGCGGGACAAATCGCGCCCAAATCGCCTCCCGTTTACACATGCAATTTGAAGATGCAACTTGCGCGCGACAAAAAGTGCACACAAAATCGCCTGTGTAAACGGGACTTAAGCAATACCAATCTACAAATTTTACCCCCTAAAAGGCAGGACGTTCGCCACCTCTCCTGGGACTCAAGGCCCTAATACATTTCGTAATCAGGAAAAGATCTGTAATTCTTCAAAAATAATTGATTTTATTGTAAGTTTTAAATTTCTTAACACTATTTTTAAACATAAACTTTTTTGAAGAAAATATATAAAGCATACTCTGTTCAAAACAAAGAGTATTCCACTAATCTGTAAAATAATGATTTAGAGTGGTTTTACATCACTTGTGAAATAGAAATTAAACAAATAGATACTGACACACTAATTCCATTGTTTTCTTTGGTTTACTTTTGACTGTTTATCAATGACTGTTTAATTTTATTTTGTGAAGTCACTCTATCAATGTAATGTTAAATCATTATTTTACTTAAAATAATCATGAATTGGAGATAAAATTATAGCCTTTTGCTTTGGTAGAGTGATTTTACTTCATCTGTGAAACACTATCTAACAATTAGTGTGTGATAGTCCAAATTAAACAAAAGGAAACAATGGAATTATAGTCTAATAATGCGTACTATTCTACTAACTATTTCACAGATGAAGTAAAATCACTCTAACCCAGAAAATCTACTCTATGATTTCTTAATAATTTTTCTAAACATTAACTTTAAAAATGTAATAGAACAGCCAATTTGGCAATGGGACCTGGTCAAATACAAAATGCTTGACAAACTTATAACATGAATGTTGTTTCATGTATATCAAACCAACACCTTTTATACAATTCTCATGCATGACATGTACCGGGTAAAATATAGAATGCTGAACTATGTTTAACACCTTAAGACACATCCTAGCCATGGACAATTTAAAGAAGCCGAGTTGCACACAATTTTGTCAACATGCAAGCAGTATCAGCTACAAAAGTTGCATGAAACAGTAAGTAAAAGTTCTATTAGTAAATCAACCACAAGGGAATAAAAGTCTACTGCATTAGCAAATCATTGGCTCACGAGAATATGCATTTCATTCTCTAATTGGGCAACAAAAGAAAATTAACTCTAAATATAGAAACTCAAAGAGCACAGATCAATTAGCTTTCTCTGGAAATTTGAGCCTGATATTATAAATATTCTTTTGTCCAATGGTGTATAAAAACCAAAAATTGTACAAAGAATGTTTGGCTTTTTTTTACTGCTTTTGCCATGCAACAATTTTGCAGTTTTAGAAAGCTGACATATCCTTAAACATTACTTGAAAAGAGCTCAAAAGTCAAAGATTTTAAAGAAAACTATGTAGCTACATTGTAGACTGGGATTTTCAGACAGGAAGGGTGACGATTCAAACCAAAAAAATTGTTGGGAAGGGATGGATATTTTTTGCAACAACACAATACAGTCAACTCTCTTAACAGACACCTCTATTAAGACAGACACCTCTCTATAAGACAGACACCTATCTATAAGATGGACACCTCTCTATAAGATGGACACCTCTATAAGACGGACATCTGGTGTTGGTCCCTGCCGTTTTTCAGTCATTTTACTGTAACTAAACTCTATAAGATGGACACCTCTCTAAGACAGACAACAAACACTTTGAAACCATCAACGGACACTTGAGAAGTGCTTTTTTTTTATAGTGAAAAATACTTCAAAACGTAAATGTAAGTGTTGAATACAAACAAACGAGTCCACTTTTCTAATGTTATTTTTGTTCCAGTTTGTAGGTTTTGCTTAAGTAAACAACTTTAAACAGACTTAAAACAGACGTGCATTCATTGTGCATAGGTTCAGCTTTATTGTCTCAGAATTACTGGTGTCATGTTACCTTGACTTTCTATAAGCGGGACACCTCTCTAAGATTGACAGTTGGGGCCGGTCCTGACGGTGTCCGTCTTAGAGAGAGTTGACTGTAGTCCCAAAAGAATACGTCAGTCGTTTAATTATTCTTTTATATTCATGTCAATTTGCCACCTTGTCTTCATTAGCATGAGAAAAATTCAAAAGAATTGTTACTCTAAAATGAGGCCAAGGAACTAATAAGAATTATAAATCAACCACAATTTATGAATAAGGTTTATGCTACACTTAAAGAATTTTCTAATGAAGGAATTCTCTGAGAAGACAGAGTTATCCGAGTTCTAGTTCTTCCAAGGAATACGACAGTTTTCCTGAAGTGGTAATGACAACTTGTGGAGGACTGCAATACCATTAACAAACTGGTGGTTACCAGAATAAGTCTTCATCACTGGACTCCATATCAAAATCTTCAGAATCACGTACAGAATGCCATCCAAAGAAACTCGAACTTTCATCACTGCCACCCCAAAAATCATCAGGATCTTCATCGCTATCCTTCCACTCTTCAAAAAAATCTGCTGAGAACAACGCTCTGGGCAATCTTTGCAAAATCAGAGTAGGAAGCTGAGTGGTACAGAGGGTAAACATGACTATCTTGTCACTTGGACCAAGGTGCTTCATTTTCCGCCACACATTTGAACGCATACTGTAATTCACAGCTTCACAGGAGAAATTGGTTGTTTCTTTTCTAAGAGGAACTGTAATCTGGTTTTTGATTATGATGACATTGTTGACTCCACTATATGGGTAAGGCAGGTTTGCAATGGCTTGCCACTCATCCGTGACAGGAGAATACACTTCACAGCTAGTTGTTGGGACTAAAGTAGAAACAATCCCCCCAATCACGTAGATCTTGTTGTTCCAGCATACGCAGCCTAGCCTTGACCTTGCTTCTTTCATAGGGGCAACATATGACCAGGAATCTCTTTCTGTGTCATACCTATGAATGATGTGAGACATTATAAGTAACCCTGACTTGTGGTCTGTTTAGGGCTAAAATGAGCACTAGATTATGGCTAAAGGAGCCAAAATTTAAATTGTTAAAATCCCATATATTTTTCATTTAAATTAAAAAAAAAAACCAGTCAGATAATTTATGTTAACCCTTTAACCAGCAGATTTCTCAAGGAAATTTTATTGCTGGGTACATGTGTTGCCAATATGGCAAAAGCTCTTCTTCTCTACCTCCCAGCACCACAAACTACCTTAAACACCGGTGTATAAGCCACACTCATAGATAAGCCGCACCCCAAGTTTTGAAGCTCAAAAATTGATAAAAAAGTTTTTTAAATAAAAACATAAGTCAGAGAATTGGCTCCACAAAACATGAGTTAGACTTTGCTTCTATCCATCGAATGATCGTGTATTGAAAAAAAAAAACACAGTTTCAGCAGTTTTCAGCACAGCTACATTCGTTTGCCCACCATATGTTCAGGCCAAAACAAGCTTGGTAACCGTGCAAATTTCTTGAGCACATGTTTTTATTTAAGTAATGATCAGCATAAGAAGGAAAGTGCTGAATGGCAATGCACGATGGAATGTCAACTTTTTTCACCGTTACATGTTAAATCGCTAAAACGTTAAGGTTCAAAGTGCATTTTGTCCAATTTTTTTAAGGTTTCAAGTAATTTGAGACCCAATGCTTAAACTTCGTTGTGTTTAAATAAAGACCATTGATTGATTGATTGATTGATTGATTGATTGATTGACTTGTTCACCAAAAGCATTTTTTTCAAGCCACAGCCCTGGTTTCCTTAGTCATTTTCCTATCATATCTGCTGTAGTAAATGTTGCCTATATATGTATCTACTGAAAAAGGAATGACATTGAAATTCAAACAAACCTTTCAACACTTGAAAGCACTGACTCTGAAGTGTATTCTCCAAGCAAATGTCCACCACCAATGACATAAATATGCCCTTTTGCTACCACACAGCCTGACTTACATCTGGAAGTGTTCAACCTTCCACAGTAATTCCATTCATCAATTTCAGGATTGTAACACTCCACTATGTTACAGCCACCACTCCCTATTTGATATCCACCAATGTAGTACAGCAGACCATTAAGCTCTACTAGGGATGCTGCCAACCTAGCATCTTTACAAGGACTCTTTGTCCTCCAATCCATTTGCATCCTAAGAGAAAGGGAAGACCTCAGATTCTTTGCATCGTCGAAACACAGGGCACAAACTCTTCCCACGGCATCATTGTTGTACTTCTGCCCTCCTACTAAGTACAGTGTCCGTCCAACAAATGCTACCTGGGGATGGTACTGCAGTAATGACAAGTCAGAAAGAATCAGAGTTTCTTTCTTGTCCAAATCATAGCAGAATGCTTTGCGGCAATTATCAGTACCAATGCCAATCATGACATTATGTAGCTCTGTGGATGGCCTCAACCCCTGTGGTTCTGATTTTCCAGCTGCACCCTTTCTTTTTCCACGTTTTCCCTTTCTCTTTGTTGTTTTTATCTTCTTCCTAGCAGGTTCCACTTCACAGCTTGCAGCAACAAGTAGTGGCTCTTTGGTCATCTCAGACTCTAGAAACCCTTTAGGCAGAGACCCCTTTCTTAGATTTTCCAGCAATTCAGGTAAAACTGAAACACGATTCACTTCATCGTGTCTTACCCACTTCAGTACAGCCTGGTAAATCTCTTCCTCCTTCTCCACTTGAATATCATCACTGGCTATGAAGGTAAGCAAATGATTTCGTGAAACGGAGACAAACTCTTCATTGTTCACAACAATCGAAAAGTTGGTTTTGATGAAATTGTTTGCCCTTTTCGCTAGGTCGCTTGCGCCAAACTGCTCGGCTACTTGTAAAATACTGAAGCAGTTTTCACTGCTCAGCCGTTTGGAGAGAAGTTGAATGCATGCGTTTTTCACTGGAGTGACAAGCAAGAAGCTTGAGGAGTTGAGCAATTCCAACACGTTATCGTCATTTATAACGATTTCCCGCGTGTAAAAATAATCGAGGATTAGCGACATGGAGTCAAAATCAACTGACTGCAGACTTAAGAGTTTTTGGTTTGATTCTCTCATTCCACTGCTAAACATGGTGTAAAAAAATTGGCTGTTTGCCGCCAAAACGCAGCGATGTGTGGTCAATTGTCTACCTTCGACCTCCAAGATCACGTCGCAAAAACCCGAATCTCCTTCGAGCCTGAATTTGTTCAGCAGCGAAAGAGCGCTACTTTCGCTTCCCTTGAACCTAGTTCCCCCGGAAACATATAGATTGAACTCCAAAAGCTTTTCCCTGTCTTGTTGTTCGAAAAGGTTTTCCATGCTTTTACCGTTATCCGCCATTTTGGATTCACCGAAAGCGAAAGCAAGAGCGACAATGACACGCAATGTGCGACGGGATCGGAAAAACAAAATGTTGGCGCCTTTAATTACGATTTTCCCGCCAAAATAATTGTCTTCGAAATTTATTCCCATTTTCCAATATTTTTCGTTCAGGTCTTTCAGTTACACTGTAATTTCATTTTAATTTTGAGAAAGCTTTCCTTGGAAGAAGAAGTATTCCCTATTAAACTCGACCTTACCTTCGCATTTATGTATTTTACATATCTTCTTTTATCTTGTTATCTTATATATTTTTTTGTTTCTCAACTATTTCACCTATTTGAATTGTAACGTTTCATCTTATATTTTTTAAATGTAACGTCTTTCCATTGTAATCTTATATCCTTTTATTTCTTGGCGATTTGAATTGTAACGTTTTTCTTGTAGTCATTTTAATCCCTGAAGAAGTCAGGCCGTGCCTGACGAAATATTGGACAGGACAGCCTTGCTTTATTTAGCTAGAGTGTTTTTCTTTAAACCGTGAAATAGTTACTAAGCTAGTAGGCACTAGGATTCACTATAGAATGTTTTCACATGACGTCATAAAAATTATAAAATCTAAATTATACATCCTACAAAGCTGTTTCTAACATGGTATGTGGATACCAGTGTTATAATCTTTCACAAAAAGTTTCAGGTTTTAACGATGTTTCGTTTTCGATTTATAAAGGTTGTAAATGTGTCACGCAATTCGTCACGCTATTTCAGATAAGCCGTGAAAATAAACAAAATTGAACTAGTTGAACTGAGTAGTTAATGAATTATAGATGCTTATAAGCCGCGATTTCATGCCTCTTATAGTGAATACAATATTTTGTGATGAGATTGTTGGTGTTATTAAGACTTTAAAGTCTTTAAATTTTTGGCCGCCATGTTGGTGTCCCTAAATTTCTTACTAAAAATGTCTATACTCATTCGCCTATAACTCTTGAATGAAATGCTCTTGCGCCTCAAAATTTGGCCCAGATGTGTAGTTTTAAACTTTTTACAATCCCATAAACATTTTAGAATCGAAAACTGCTTCTGAATTTTGATATGACGTCAGTGAAAACACTCTATAAGACACTAATTCCATTGTTTTCTTTTGTTTAGTTTTAACTAATTTTGGCTAATTTTGATTCATGATTGCTAGCCTGTTTCACGGTCTGAGGAAAATCATTCTATTTCTTGCCTGTAGGCATAAGAATAGACTACCCAGCTCTTTCATTTTCGTTCTGCCAGTAGGTAATCGGCCCCTGGTTTTGTCCTAACCACTGTAGTTTGGGTCGTTATAGAAACACCTCATTTTGCCCTGAATAAAAAAAGCGAACGGATACGAAGGAGAGGACAGCAACTCCCATCAGGAGCCCTTCCTGCTCCCGTACAACTACCGGCTATAGCAAATGCAGGGCCGCTCGATCGAACGTATTTTAAAGTCGGAGGGGGGGGTTGATTACCAAAGTGTGCGTCAACTAGTTTTAGGGGGCTCCGGACCATACTACCCGGGGAAACAGCCCAGGATGATGAAAAATGTCATTTCTGACGACTGAGTGACGTGGGAACGAATTAGTCAGAAATTATTATTCTGACGGCACAGTATTGATGGTTTTCACTCACGTGACCTTCAGTCCTGTGGGACTCAAATGACAAAGGCCATGGCGGCCATGTTGGTGCACATAACAAAAGAAGTTCATTAGAATTCTTTTGTAGGTGTGCAACAACATGGCCACCGTGACGTAACATGAAAACCACCTATAGAGGCTCGCTTGTCCTCAAGGGACAGCTCAGGTTAATTAAGTTTCGACGTCGATCAGTCTCTGCAACGTTATCTTTTTTCGTTTTTCGTTTAAATTTCAGTCTTTCAAAATTAATAGGTTAGATAACGTTATCATTTGTCAGTTGTACCTTTGCCTCCGAGGTCCAGTGCCACTGTATTTATATAGGGGGTATATGTTTCTACACTTTTTTGTGGCCACATCAAAAAGAGTAGTTTTTTATAGTGGTTTTTTTTCGTATCTTGCGTGACACAATTTTCTGTAAGTGAAATGTAATTTACAAAGCTCAGGAGAATGAAAGGAATATGCTAGTAGAACTTGATACATCCATCAGATGAATAACTGGCTCATCATCAATAAACGGCTCAACATTGAATGTCTCGTGTTAGTGGAGTCATGCATCAGGTTGTGATCATATTGTAACAACTACAAACATCCATTTTTTAATGAATCAGAGGTAGCCGGTGAATTGCATCACACATCAATCAAACTCATCGTCATCATGTAAATGGCTACAGCCACCTGCGCACTGTATAAGCTTTTTTCTGTCAACTGTACGCTGATATAATATTTATGTATTTGGCGAGGGTAAAAATCGACCTATTCAAAAGTTCAATTCAACACTCGCCTTTAATAAAGTGTTAAAAATATCAACAATGAGTTATCAGAACCGACGAGTAGAGACAAAATACAATATTACGCTCAGTGGTTTAAAATTGGTTGTTTATTGTCTAACTGTTCTTGAAACAAGATATCAAAACAGAACAAAATAAATCAGTGAATAAGTGAGCAAAAACGTGCTTAACTTTCTATCAAAGTGCAACAACGAGAATCGATCTTAAGAATTTTGTCTTTAACAAAACTGAACAGATCATTTTTAAAGTGGTCAGTCTGTTAATTGTTAGGACCTGTCCCGTTTCAGCAGATCTTTGACTATCTCTGAAAACTCCATATCTGCAAGCTGCGAATACTGGAATTCAGGAGTATTGATGCCAGTGAACAACTTCTTCAAGGAACCTTTTGAGCTGGCATGAAGCATCTTCTCTTCACCAGACGAAAAATCATCGCTGCACCTAGGCATAAAAAAAACTTCGTGTTAAATAAAGCAGTTTTCAATCCACCGTAGGAAAAAAGATGGCGGCTGTTCATTTTACCACAATACCTTGCGGACCTAACACAGCACATAAGGCACAAAGAAAGCCAAATTTTTACAATATTTGTTCCAGTACTACGGACAATGTGTAGACTAGGTTTGAAGATTTGATAACTTTTCTTTACATTTTTATGAACGTTATTAAGGTTTTTATGCGCTAAGAATTATGGGTAAATGTACCGATCGCCATCTTTTTTCCTACCGAGGATTGAGTGTCGTAAAACCAAACCATAGTTATCGCTCTGGCCAATCACAAGACAGGCAGACAATCCAATGAACCAATCAGAACTTGAAGCAAATATACGTGTCGCCGGCGACAAGCGCGGGAAAACGCGTGCGAGCAAGTTACGATTGGTTTCGGTTTTGCTTCTGATTGGTTAAGAAAATAGCGCGAGATTTTTTTAGCCAATCACAAAGCGAAGCAATGCAAAACCAAAGCAATCGCGAAATTTCTTTCGATACTCAAATGAAAACCGCCCTATTACATTCACCTGGCCCATTCAAGTGTCTGATTTTTAAATCAGACAAATTTGAAAGTGCGAACCTGTTTACAGACATCCATGCTTATAGCAAACAAGAAAATTACCTATACTTTGTTGACATTGTATTGTACATGTTTATGTTGGGAAGAAATACTCAATTTTTTTCCCTTTTCCTTCCCATAAAACCCCGCGCGCCTAGCTGGGTATACCAATCAGCATCATTATCCGTCTATCATTCTGAGTCTGGTTACCTGGGAAACTGTAGTGAGATACAATACTCGCCATAAGTATATCTTTTGTCTCTGCCCTTATTATGCCACGTAGACTGCTAGTAATACATGTATGTATGTATGTATGTATGTATGTTTATTAATCTTTGTATAGAGCAGTTTTCAATTCAGTGTGAAAAGTAATTACACAGTTGCTTTGGTTTTTCATTGCTACGCTTCGTGATTGGATTGGCTAAAAAATCTCGCGCCACCTTCTCGACCAATCAGAAGTAAAACCAAAACCAATCGTGTCTTGCTCGCACGCATTTTCCCGCGCTTGGCGCCGCCATGTAATTGCTTCGAGCTCTGATTGGTTCATTGGATTGTTTACGACTGCTGTGATTGGTCAGAGTAATTACTTTGGTTTTGGTTTTACCACACTTGATTGAAAACTGCTCTAAATGCAGCAATATGTGATCGCCCCTTACCAGCTTATAAGCACTAATTTCGTTGCAACGGTCTGGTTTGTTCGGGTGAAGCAAGAATCGAAGAGGATGTAACGCGGCTTTTTCCCCAATGAATTTTTCATCTTGTTAAACAATTCTTCATTCTGTGATTGAGTGCAGTTGGGGGGCAGTGCATCTCCCTTGGTCTCGATAACGATCTTCTTTTTGTCTTCAGAGATCTTCATCACTAAGTATGCATGCTGATGGCTGGACTTAATGTCTTTGAAAGCTTTGCTGACATTTTCATCAGGTTCCACTCCGGACGACTGCAAAAACAACGCATAAAGTTAATCTGACTTTTAACATGATCAATGCTACATACAGTCTCGGTTAGCAGCCGCTGTTTGGCGGAAATGAGCCCATACGTAAGCTTGCCAATACAGCCACCTACAATAGGCTGATCAAATGTTCAATACCACATACAGGCTTGGTTACCAGCTGCTGCTTAAGGAAATGAACCCATACATAAGCCTGCCAATACAGCCACCTGTATAGCCTGTTACAGGCGTTCATATAGTTGGGAGCGAAGGATAGGCGGAGCTGCGGAAACATATTGCGAGTGCTGACGGAGGGGGAATAGGTGCGCAAGAGAGGAACGCGAAGGATACATGATTGACGTCATTTAGATACCAATCCCCAAGGGCGCGATCAATTTTGAAGGGTGTGGCTCAAGCGGGCACTTTAAACAAAATTTTCAAGGCGAAAATGGGTCAGATGCCAAACCATTGTTTGGACAGTTATCTATGCTTCACAAAGTTACCAAAACCAAAAAAACCCTGTAGGCCATATGGACACTTTAACGCCCAGAACAGGCTAACAGTCAACTCGCCACAGGGCACATAGAAGTCAAATTTGACTGCATTTTCTTCTATTTTCACCGAGTGAATCGATTTTGTCAGAGCGAAACTATGAACGTGACCGAATAAAGCATCTGAGGCGATCGTATTACGTGTCTAGCCCTGGTGAAAATTCATCCTCAAGCCGAATGCGGTTGTTTTCTTCTAATCGAGCATATATGGTGACCTTTCTTTTTTATTCCATGTATATAAAGAAAATACTACAGTAACTCTCCATTATACATCCAAATTTGAAGAATTTTTCGTTAGTAGATTTTGAAATATTCTCATGGAATCACTTTTACAATCCAGCATTTAGCGTTTCACTGGTAGCTGTCGCACCAGATGCTGAAATTGTCCTATTATTTCATTAGTTTGCTATTAGTTTCTCTTTTTCGGTAACTTAAAGGCCTTTTACAATGACATTGTTCTGATATGATAATAGTAATTTCATTGCTAATAATAACTTTCTGGAAATAATGGTTGCCTCTCGCTCAAGGCTACGATTTTCAATATATTGCCTTCATAAGCTAGCAAATTAGTCATATACGACAGCGCTATAACGTGAAAAAGGGCATGGTGATCCCCTCTTTTATTATATTTTTAATAAATAACTGTGCAAAGTTTTAGAAAGATTGTCATTATTTAAAACTTCTTTTTCGATGGAATCACCTTAAGAAGCGTAAGAGTCGCCCAGAGGGACTATAGCTAGTTGAGTGATGATGTACGCACAGCCGCGAGGTTTACCATTTCTTTTAAGACAATCCAAATTGCCGGCAAAACAAGTTGCGTGACGCGAGCGTGTTACTCATGAGCAAGTGGATGGCGCGCATCAACCAATCAGACAGCGCACTTTTCTTGAGGTATGTTCTGAAAAACAGTTTGCTTCTCTGCGTCTCCTCGCAGCAGGCAATTTTCATACCCACGCAGGTGTTTTTGCTCACACGACTAACCCTGAGAGAAAAGACATACTGTATCGCATGGAAGTCAAGTAAAACCGTTTGTCTTAAGCTTTGTTAAGAACCTACTGAGATGACTAAATACTATTTCTATAAATTAGATTTCTCACTGAGAATGTGTAATTTTTATTCACCATTGATGTATATGTATTCAATATTAGTATAAATCTACTGGCGTTCTATCACGAATGCTGTTCTCTTATTGGCTACGCTACTCACTATCTATTCTGTTGTAGAAAGTGAGTAGAGTGAGTAGGCGCCCGCTTCTTCGCATTTTCGAAGTGTCTGTGAAGAGCATTGATTTGTTGTTAAGTTTTGAACGACGAGTAGATTTATACTAAAAAAAAAGATTATTCGTTCTTGATTTCTATCGCGTAAAAGTTGATTTGGGCTTTGCCTGCCCTCATCAACTGTCACGCGATAGAAATCTGGAGCTCATAATCCAATTGTTAAATGGTTAATCGGCAACAAATATCGGAAATCGATAGCTGAGCATACATGCTTGCATAAGAGCATTGTTATGTATGAATCTAGAAATTCGACATTTTTGTTTTGCTTATTAGAGTAAAACAAACTGTGTTTTCTCCTTATATAGTAAAATTACCCAGGATATATATAAAATATGCTAATTTTTAGCATGTTTTCATACATAGGTTCATGCACACAGATACGAACATATTAATAATTCAAGTTATTCAAGATGCTTGAAACAATAGTATTTGAAAGTAACATCTTGAAAAGGAAAACCACAGAATAGCCTTATGACGTTTCCCTAAAAACAAATTTAAAATGTTTTTTTAAAATTTCTTTCAAAGCTACAGATACATGACTAACAAGAATATACAAATCGTATATTATTTGAGAAAAATTTCCAAATTTTGGCTGAAGTACAGCGAAACACATTCGAACAATCAGACAATGAATCTACAATCTAAAGTGGCTTGGAAACAAAATTATTAAAAGAAATCATCAATTATTTTATTCTACAAAGCGCATGAAACTGGCCGAACGCCAATAGAAATGCAGTTCAAATATTCTTCGTTCGATTGGATCGCGACAATTTTGTTAGCTTCCGTGAGATCTTGCTCCAAACCGTGCTTTTGGTCGCCTGTTTGCAATCTAGTAAATTTATTAGATGGACGCAACATTTCCCAGTTTGCAACATGAAAGCTTGAAAGCTCTCGATGTGTCTTTAATTTTGAAAGTCGGTTTTTCGCGTATACTGATCAGTACAGTTTTAACTGTTTAAAGTCAATCGAGCTAAGTTTCTTTTACAACAACGAATGAAAGTTTCCTTGTCGATCAGATCATCAACATTGTATTTCTCGTTCCTCCAAACTGTGTTGTTGGTCATTTGTTTGTAACGTAGTATTGTCCCAGTATTATTTATAAATGATGCGACACTTCTCTGCAAACATAAATCCTGGTTTTTAAAAGTAAGGAAAATCTATGGGTTATATTAGATTTGTCTTTTATTACAATATATATTTTTTTAGTTTTGATTCTTTACAGTTATCGAAGTAATATTTTTTACTGACAACGAACAGAAATTGTGTTCCGCGTCGTTTAGGTTACATTCCTTGCACCCGTTTCTCGAAAGTCCCGAAAACTTTTCGGACCTGAAAAGGTGTGTTACGTGAGAATGTTTACCAATAAAGATTCGGTTTTTGTTGATTTTGAAAGCTAAGCAATAAAATGTTGCGTTTACTACACAACTTTAGCTGATTTGTGGGCTAAAAACTTCAACGCCTTTCGTTAGAAACTACATTTAAAAAATTGCTTTCGGGCTCGAAAAGTCTTCGGGAGCTTCGAGAAACGCACGCCATCCGTTGATCGATAGAAATTGACAAACATCGTTGAATATCGACTTTTTTGATGAACATTTATCTGAATCATCAATAAATATAAAGAACTATCAACTATTTGAGTAGCTTTTACAAGACTTGGTTTTGATTGTGTTAACTCCCCGATCGATAAAAAATTATTTTCCTTTCGAACTTATCACCTTTTTTAAAATCCTTTTTTAAAAATCCAGTAGAAAAAGTACTCACCATCTTTGTAGTTAGTTCCTTTTTCAAAGCAAAATTTATTAACTGTAAATGGGTTTTAATCCTTCGACCGGCTTTAGTACGCTGCACAGAGATCACGAAAACAAAATGAAAAATACATCGCTCTGTAGGATGACTTTGATTTACGTTTTTGCCTCATTAGCATATATTAACATACGTGATACAACTTACCGACAAGTAAAGAAAACTACATAACTCGAAAGAGTTTCGCAAACTCAGTAATCTTCTTTGAAAATTTGAGCATAATATATTGGAAAGTTTTCAAGAAATGAACTTTTAGAATATCAAAAAGAATAGCCAGCAGTGTGGGAGCTACATCCAGGCTTGTCTGGGCAGCTGAAATATTGTACAAATCCACAATTCTTTGTTTTCAGCTTTGCATACAAGCAGCAGAATTCTAGTACACGGTCTCTAATTGTCGTTCATCCTATTTTTGGAAATTTTACTTCAATTTTGGAAGCTATTTTTTCGAGAATATTCTACAACACAGACTCGTAGTTCTCTTTGATTGTGGCACGCTCTTTCAATTTATGGGGTGTATTTTATATGAAGTGTTTTATTATACCTTCCAACTCAAAAATATTTGACAATAAAAGTCTGCGATAAAATATTATGAAACATAACACGACGTTTCGACGTTTCCAGAACGTCATTATCAAGTGAGAATAAAATAATGAAATCACGCGAGTATATATAGTAAAAGGATGAATAAATTAAAAGGCATTGAAAGTCAAACAAAGAGTTTGAGTTTGAGTCGCTCTGGGTGTTTAAATTGGGTCTTATTGTTTTTATGTATAACATTTCATAAACAAGACAATCCCATTTCGACCAATGGCAGAGTATCGATGATCAGCAATGCGTTGAAACAAATGACGCGTCGTATATCCGACGTAATTTGAATCACACAAATCACATTTAAAACAGTAAACAACACTATGCTGATTTACGATGCATGGCTTGATTTCTTTAAGCTTTAGGTCGTGTTCAAGTTTCTTACTGGTATTTCTTACTGGTGTAGAACTCAAAAATAGAACTCAAAAATAGAAAAAAAAATTTTGAGCACACAAATTTGCCGCGGTTTCAAGGCGCACGACCTGATCACGAACGAGTCGAAATTTCAAGTTGTTGAAGTTGATGAGTTTTGTTCGCCCGGGGGAGTTAGACTGGTTTGACCCATAGCACGTGACACATTCTTGTCTAATAAAAAACAGCGTTAGAGTTTGGAGGAATAGCAAAACGTTTTGTTTGAAAGAAGAAATCCTCGATCCCTCACGCATAGGACATTTGCGCGTACCTAGTTAGCCCACCCATTCTTTTTTGCAGTAAGGGACTGCCAAAACTATACCCGTGTTTGCTTATGGTATACATCTGCTTCTGGCAGGCATTATACTCTGCGCGATTGCGAAGAGCGAGCAACGATCGAGCGCGGAACACGAACCACACGATTTCGCGCTCCTCGCTCACACGCCCGCGAACGGTCAAAGGCCCCTTCGATATTGCTTCAGTCGTTAGAGACAACTTTCGCTGTAAAATCCGACATTTGGCACACTGTTCGAATTTGAAATATAGCGCTGGCCAACAGAGCTTATCTGTTAAGCCTGTAAAGTAGGAGAGAAAATGTTATAGAAAATGTATATATATAAATATATTAGGATTGGATGTTTTGAAGCCCAGCTGTTACTCTCAAAAAATTTGACGCAAATATCGTTTAATTGGTATTATTATCCGCAATATACGCGGCCAAATAAGAAACTGCCTTCGACAAAACACGCGTGAGTGGCGGGCGATATTGAATTTGACGGGCTGCAAACGCATAATTTACGGCCCTGTTTCTGATTTTTTTTAACATTTTTTTCTTATTAAATGAATTTGTACGATTTGGCTTTGTGTATTGATAATAATGATAATCACATGACTTTTGTCGGGCACATAGTTTATTTGTGTCCCGAGTAGCATCATTTGCACCCTCGCTTCGCTCGGGCGCAAATGATACTACTCGGGCCACAAATAAACTATATGCCCTCCAAAAGTCATGTGACTGTCCTATTTCAAGTCTTTAGTTAACTCGTACGATTTCCAGATTTCAAATTTAATGATACGGACATTATGTGACACAAGAGGCCGGATTTTACTGCGTTATGAAGGAAATCCCGAGCTCATAATCTAACAGTTTAGGCATAAATCTACTGGACGTCCAAAATTTAACAACAAATACTTTTCACAGACACTGAAAACGCGAAGAAGCGGCCGCCATTAGGCTACTCACTCTACTCACTTTCTACAACAGGATAGATAGTGAGTAGCGTGGCCAATAAAGCCTGGTTCCCACTAGTGAAATAAGCATAAGCGTAAGCACAAGCATAAGCATAAGATAACGCTAGTGGGAACCGGCGTGAAATAAGCATAAGCGTAAGCACAAGAAAAAGGAACATTTTCCTTTTTCTTACGACTGCGCTTATGCTTAATTCGCTTGTGTTGTGCTTATTTCACAAGTGGGAACCGGCGTGAAATAAGCATAAGCATAAGCACAAGAAATCAACCAATCAGAATGACAAAGTTCCAGATCTCCGCTGCCATTTCCGCCATCTTGTTTCCTACCGAGACTTTCACTGCGCATGCGTACGTCGCCAGTGTTATGCTTATTTCACAAGTGGGAACATTCTTGTGCTTATGCTTGCGCTTACACTTATGCTTATTTCACTAGTGGGAACCAGGCTTAAGAGAACAGCATTCGTGATAGAACGCTAGTAGATTTATACTAATTACTGTTAATAGTACATTTAGCTTGCAAAACACAACACTCTGCTGAACATTTAAAAGGTGATGGTTTATTCTTGTCTCACAGTTCATGAAATAAGATGACCAGAACGGTTTTCCGTCTTGCAAATAGAATAGGACTTTTCAGTAAATAAGTCAGCAAAACTGGCCCAACTTTTTAATACAGGCGTTGTAAGTAAAACGAAGAGGTTTTCCATTAATAAAACCGAACAGCAGTCAAAATGACTACTTTTGAAACGGGATGGAGTTACACTCTGTCTTTATGAATCATGTCCTTGATCAGCTCTGAATGTTGGAACTCTGCAGTGTCAGTACATTGGAACTCCGTGTTGAGTCCAGTAAAGCGCTTCTTCAAAGCATCTTTTGAGCTGGCGTAAATCATCTTCTTCCCAATTGGACAATCATCGCTGCACCTATGTATAAAAAACCCAGATGGTTTAAGTACTGAATCCCGGGGGTAAGGGGAAGAGAGGAGGGGGGGGGGGAGAAGGGAGGGGGGTTACTCTTATCTAGAAATGACGAAGGTGTTCGAAAGATATTGAAAGTTTTGAAAACCCGCTAAAAGGTACCAGAATCTCGTTTTGTGGGTGTGGCTAAAATTCCTTTTCACCCCAAAGAGCAGCAGCAATTTGGCAGACGATTGGCGTTCGCGCTGGTTTTTCTATTTTCTTGCTGCTACACCGTGCTGACGAGACCCAACCAGGTCGAAACAGCTGTTCACGGTTGCATTTTGGCTTTCAGTTTGGACTGTATCATGTCGTTGTCGCGTTAAGTGTTCACGTGGTATCAGCATTGCTTACTTTATTTGTATTCACATTTTTGGCTGATTAGACCCTAGCTACGTACACCAGCAGCATTTTCGTTCGCAGCCCTTTGCCATTTAATCACTTCTAAAACAATCCATGTCATTTTTTTTTTCGTTAAAATACCCTACAAGTAAAAGGTACGATAATAATAATTCCATAATTCTAACGGTGGTCATTTGACCTTAGCGGTACCAATCTACAAATTTTGCCTCCTAAAAGGTATAACGATCACCCCTGTCTTTTTCATATGGGAGCCCCCCCCCCCCCCCCCCTCGGAAACTGAATTAAGTATCTAATTAAGTGCCTGATTTCATGAAAGGAAATTTTTAACGAGCTGCTGCGCACAGCGTTGTGTCGAGTAAGCTAATTAAAATGACAAATTTGTTAATATATAATTTGCACTTCAGTGGGTACGAGCCTTCTTCAACCATAGTGTACACCAACAATGTTCAGTACTTATTTATTCATCTGGAACGTTGCGTGTGAGATGATGTAAGATTCACCACAAGAGGGAATAAAGACCAAAACACTAGATTTTTCCGGCTTTTCAAGCATGCCAAACTGTTAAGTTATTTACACAGATCCACAGTCTCCCCTCTCCCCCCCCCCCCCCCCCCCGGGTAGTCCAGCACTTGTCCAAACGATGTCTGTGATTCGCTTAGAAAACAATAGATTTGTCTTGCTGGGATAGGGATTAGGGATAGGGGCATTGTTCAAGTGATATATCAATTGTATCGTTCGCAAATCACAGAAATCGTTTGGACAGCTACGGGGACGCCTACAGCCTCTCACCCTCAATATCTCTCTCAGTGGCGAATCTAGGGGAGGGGCCCGAGGGATCCGACCCCCTCCCCCTCAGTGGCGAATCTAGGGGGTGGGCCCGTGGGATCCGATCCCCTTCCCTTGTTTTGCAAAAATAAAATAAAGCCCAAATGGCCAAAATTTCTTTTTAGACTCTGATTTTCATTCCGCTGCCCCTTTATTCACTCGCCCTCCCCCCCTTATTCACTTCTTCCCCCCATTCACTCTCCCTACCCGCTCATGATGAATTCTAGACCCGCTACAGTCTCTCCCCTTTTTGCCCCAGCCAAACGGCTAACTGTTTATATAACATGCATCCACAAACTTGTACCTTACCAGGTAATAAAGGCTAGTTTCTGCGCAACGCTCTGGTTTGCTCTGGTGAAACAGAAATCGAAAAGAATGTAGCGTGGCTCCATCCCAAAGCCTTTTTTCATGTCGTTAAAAATATCCTCATTCTTGGTCTGAGTGCAGTTGTGGGGCAGTTTATCTCCCAGTCTCTCGACAACGATCTTCTTGCTGTCTTTGATCATCATCACTACGTAAGCATGCCTTCTTTTTAGTTTGATGTCGTTAAAGGCATCAATGACGGTTTGGTCAACTTCCACTCCGGACGACTACAAAATAACAGATAAAGTTAATAATGATCAATACCGCATATAATTATATGGACTATACAAGTAAAGCTCTTGCACTCAGATAGGCCTCATTGTTCAACAAAAAAGGCGCTGGTCTCTTTCTCTTCTTCCACCTCCATCTTATAATTTAGACGTAAAAAGTTAAATTGTGTCGCCAGTGTGTTTTATACATGGCGTTCTTGAAAAGCACTTTTTTGTCAATTTACTTTTTACCACTTTGTCTTGAAATGTCATTTGCAGGTTTACCATTTTTAAATATAAAGTTACCTACTCTACTCTAAGATACAATCGGGTCAATTTTTTTAAGTTTATCTCCTGGCCCCGGTTGTTCACAAAATGGATAGCGCTATCCACCGGATAAATTAATCATGCACTATCCAGTGGATAAGTATTAACAAAATCCTTTGTGTTATCCGCTGGATAGTGATTTTTCCAGTGGATAGCGCTATCCACCTTTTGAACAAACGGGCCTGGGGCCCGTTTCTCGAAACTCCCGGTAACTTTTCGGGCCCGAAGCCAAATATTGAAATCAAAATCTAAAGAATAAAAGCGCGGGTCCTAGCGAACAAACCAGTCCATTTTGTTTTGCTAACTGATAGTTTTATCACATTATCTGCAAAACTTTTGAAACCTCGATCTTCAATGAAAATAAAACAGCTTTCCGGGCCTGGTAATTACCGGGTCTTTCGAGAAACGGCCCCTGGGCCGGGTTGTTCAAAGCACGATATTAGCGTCAATAACTCAACAATTGAAAATTTTCCAAAGTTTTCTGCCCTCCAATTTTGAATTAACTTGTCTTGAGTACTAGCTACAAATGACCTTTTCAAACATTTTTAAACAGAGAAATGAAATCCTCGGTTAACTTTTATAAATCCGGAATTAGCGTTAATCGACTTTCGAACAACTGGGCCCAGGCGCGCGTTTCTCGAAACCTCCGAAGACTTTTCGGCCCCGAAAGCTATTTTTTAAATGCAGTTTCAAACGAAAGGCATTGAAGTTTTTAGCCCACATATCAGCTAAAGTTGTGTAGTAAACGTAAGATTTTATTGCTCAGCTTTCAAAATCAATAAAAACCGAATCTTTATTGGTAAACATTCTGCACGTAACACAGCTTGGAAAACTCGCTAAAACTCTGATTAAGGTTCATTCTCTATCAGAAAATTGACCAGATATCTTCCTCTTAGTGTTCTACAAGTATTTCGTGTACGACAAAAATATAGATTTAATGTGGGGATGTTTTTGACTCCAAACATCAAAATCCCCGTTTAATCCGTTTAATTTGAAGCATGCGCTCCAAGAATAAGGTCCACATGACTTGCAAATAAAACGCACTGGTTCAATTTTTCCGGTTCTCTAATGTAGAGATGCTCGAGCCAAACACAGAAGGTGTAATTAAACGAAAATGAATGCTACGGCAAATGGGCTGATTTATTTTAGGCTTAAAAAATTATCCTTCCTCAGGGCCAGGCCTGAAGGAAAATACTAAAACGGCTTTAACGAAAATGTATGTAAACACTGCTTGAAAGCTTGCGTTATTTTCTGATTTCCCCTATGAACGTAAGCTTATCAATCCCTTTCAATGATCTTCAAATGAAAAAGTACTCACCATGTTCTCGATGGATGTAAATTACCGGTAACCTGGAAAAGAGGCATGGTATATCAGAATTTTCAAGACAAGCTTAAGTTATAAGTTAATAGACGCGTCCTGTTGTTAACTTTCTTTTCTTCTTCCACGAAAAGTTCTAAAGCGCGCGCGAAAATAGATTCGTTTGAAAATTGAGTCAACATATTCTCGCGGCTTGAACCTCTAATTTCCATAACGTAAATCAGTGAAAGCTTTGGTAGTATACATATAAATATACAGCTACAGAATCTGATGAGTTTATAACTGTAAAAGCTAAAAGTTAAGCTTAAGCCTATGCAAAACTGGAAGTTAACCTTTGCTCAAATAAAGAAAATGTCTTACCTTTGAATAAGCGATGAAGTTGACAGAATGCTTACGACGCGGATTAATGAAGAACTTAATTAATTAGTGATGTAAGAATAAACAACCATTTATAATTTTTTAATTAAGCTTAATTGCTTCTAGAAACTCTCCGAGATAAAGGCGTCGAAGTCCGTGAAAAAAATTTTCTATATCGAGCTTACACACATCAGTTTCCCGCCATTGCAAGCCGCGTCAACCAGACTCCCCAGTGATTGGACAATATAAAAGGCCATCATGCGCTCATTGGCTACCTCAGGAGAGCAGCCGCAAGTGGTCCCATGGGGTGGGGTGTTTTGAAATGGTTGTGATAGCTTTCTTTATCGTTATATTGTCACTTGAGATGTAGATCGTGACGTTTCTCCAGCTTCAAGTGCCTATCACTCCGAGAAAGTTATTTTCAGAATCAACTCTATGCACATTGAATAGTTGAATGGTAAAATATTTCTTGTTTTGAACGTCACGTTTGTGAGTTTACAAAATGCTAATTAGATGACGTCAAATCAGCAAATCAACGCTTCGCGACCGTTGCGCTTGACTAATCTTTGGTTTGCCTGTGGTTCCTTGAGTTCCATGCGCTTTATGTTCATACATCATAAACGAGAAATTTGTTGTGAAGCAAGTCTTCATTAAACGATGGATTGGAACCTGCGGAAATACTTTCGATAAAACAACTTCAAAAACTTAAAAAAGCCTGCTCATCTCGCTGCACAGGGAGACTACACTCTGTTTGTGTTTTGAACTTGAGACTTCACGTGACACGATCGGTTGAAATATTAGTGGAGTTGCTTCACAACATGTTAGTTTCAAGGAAATGTTGATTGAGTCACGCGTGGTGTTTTTTTGCCACTCCGAGCCGTAGAAACCCTTCTCTGGCGAGTTTACTGTTACCGGCTGAAGGCCGGTACTAAAGAGAGGGAGACAAGGCAGGCAACACGCCGCCAGCTACCATTATAGGTCGCTACTTCAAACCGGAATTGTCGCAAAATTTAAAAAAATTTTACCTAGTCTTCACCGGCATCCGATGAACTACATATTTCCCAATGTCATGGCCGCGTTTGGGATTCATTCGTCAAATTTCCTCCGTGAAAAGCGAAGCTAAAGTCCTCTAGTTAGGTTTCAAATTATGATCTGTAGTGAACTCAGCGACCAAAGGAATTCTAAACATACGGTTCATTTTAATCAGCCAATCAACGCTTCATAGTTTGAAACCTGACGAGAGGACTTTTGCTTCGCTTTTCACGGAGTAAATTTGACGAATGAAGCCCAAACTCGGCCACGACATGGGGAAATATGTAGTTCATCGGAGGCCGGTGAAAAATAGGTAAATTTTTTCAAATTTTGCGACAATTCCGGTTTGAAGTAGCGACCTATAGCGGTCGCTGGCGGCGTGTTGGCTGCCTTGTCTCCCTCTCTTTAGTACCGGCCTTCGGCCGATAACAGTAAATTCGCCAGAGAAGGGTTTCTACGGCTTGAAGTGGCAAACAACACCACGCGTGACTCGAGCAACATTTCCTTGAAACTTTATTTCAACATGAAGGTAAAAGGCGATTTTAATATCTCCACTAAAATTTCAACCGATCGTGTCGCGGGAAGAGTTTGGTCTTCCTGTGCTCGCTGCATGACTGATCGCTAGGCATTCTAATTCAAAAGCTAGACGGCTAATTTGCATGAGAAATTTCACCATTTGTATTTCACATGTGTAATACAAAGGATACGAAAAAACTCTAGAACACTTTTCAACCATTTTCGGTTTCAACCATTTCAACCAAGTTCAGAGCTGGTTGAAATGGTTGACCCAAACCAACCGAAAAGGATTTGTGCTAGGCCTGTCACCTTTTATAATATCTTATGTGATTTTTTTGACAGAGCTCCTTCCTGCTGCGTTGCGCAAGATGGTAACGCATGTAGCACTGTACTACACAGCAATTACAAGCTTGTTGTACAACAGATAAACAAATTATCTCTCATCCATTGAGATATATCTACAACGCCACCGTACAACTAAAAAAGAGCCATTCCTTGTGTCAGAAAATATCTTACATGCTTAAGAAATCAGCTAAAAAGCCTACAACGAAACACAACTTTCATCGGATCGAGCATACTCCATTACTATTGGCTTAACTAAACAAGCCAATGAAAAGATAGAACATTTGATCCTCCCCAAGCGCTTATAAGTCGCTAACATTCTACAACGTCAAATCATTCTACGAGACTTTCTAAATGGGAGCAACTGATGAGGTTCACCAAAGAACCGAAACTCGAGTCTTGCTTAAAGAATATCTAAAAGAAACCACTTGCATCTGTAAGAATTACTAAACAGCTATCATGCTGGAGATTCACATATTTCAAACCGGATGCGATGACGCGATGCTTCTGACAATGGAGATACTACCTAGCTCCAAGAAATACATCAGAATAAACTCCGAGGAGCTAAAAAGAATTGCAAGATGCCACTATTCCAATATAGACCGTTACTATCGCATAAGACTTCGATCTTAGAATTTTCTAGTCGTGATGAAGAGACACTACATCGCAAGTTATGCTAACCGCAGACTTGCGCTCACATTAAATCACGTACTGAGAAATGAACTGATCCTAAGCGGCGAATAACTCCTATCAAGCGGCTACTACTGATCTTGCAAACCTTTCAAATTGAGCCAAAGAAACTCTATCGTTACGCTAAGAGCTAGCAAACACTGAAATGACGGCGTAACTAAATATTCTAAACGGCTCTGGAAAACGTAAATTCTTCATGTCAGTATCACAGCGAGAGCTTTTTTCCTAAGATCAAAAAAGGACAACATTTAGAACAACAGGCCTGTTATATCTTTATTTTGATCTGACCGGAAAAATCTCTCAGACACGTACTTGGGGTAGACTTATTCTAAAGCTGGGCTAAAATGCTTTTAGCGACGAGCAGGATTTGTGCTAGGCCTGTCACCTTTTATAATATTCTCTATTGTTCCGATGCATTTCGCTTTCCCCACATAAGAATGTTTAGATTTTCGTACTGAGAATACGTCAACCTATGGACAACATGGTTTTTAAATAAAATTTACTGAAACTCTATTTTAAAGCGATGCTTCTTTTCTGTTACAAGATTTCAGCCAATCGTGAGACTCCAAAACAATGGCCAAGAAAGACTTCTAATTTTCCATGTTCCTCACATAGAATTTTTGTTGCATTAAAAATCACAATAGTTTTCACTAAAAGGGAATCAATTGCCTGCGCTGCCTGATGAAACATGTCCCCTAGTGTGTGTCGGCCTTAAAGGGAACGTCCATTGTTATAACAAATTGACGTTAAATTGTTGGAAATAAAGTCTAAATTAAAAATTTTTAAAAAGTAAGTGCAAATATAATTTTATTGTACAAAAAAATGGATATGAATATCGCCTATTTTCGCTTTCAAATTTCCCGCGCGCTGCCATTTTGAATATTTATGACGTGTTACGGTTGTCTTTTAGGCCATTTGCACGATGACGTCATTTGACTACTACTACTACCAGAATTCATTTCGTTTTTCCTTTCTTATTTAAATTTTGCAATCCCAGTGCGGTTTAAATAACAATAGCCCTAATTTGCACTACAAAACAAAAAACTGAAGGATTCTGGTAGTAGTAGTCAAATGACGTCATCGTGCAAATGGCCTATTGTTGCATACAAAAGAACTTCGATTCTTAACAATAGCGGTAACCGTAACACGTCACAAATATTCAAAATGGCGGCGCGCGGGAAATTTGAAAGCGAAAACAGGCGATATTTATATCCATTTTATTTGTACACTAAAATTATATTTGCACCTGCTTTTTAAAATTTTGACTTTAAGGCTGGTTCTCATATAATCGTCCCGGTCGTCCCAGTCGTCCGAGTCGTTTCAAAACTTTTTTGCAAACGACTCAGACGATCGGGACGACTCAAGCGATTTGGGTTCTCATATGATCGTCCCGGTCGTCTCGAACGTCTATAGCGCAGTCGTAAACTGTGTCCGACAACATGTTTTGGGCAATAATACTGCAGTCGTCCCGGTTGCCTGACAGTAGTTCTCATATGATCGTCCCCGATTATTCTCGATCGTCCCAGTCGTCCGGGGTTTACGGTCACCTCGCCACCAAGGAGTTTCGCCACCAACGAAGTCGCCACAATGAGAAAAGTCACCTCGCCACCAAGGTAGTCGCCGCCTTGCTGCGAATTCGTCACCAAGAAGTAGCTGTTTGATTAGAATATGAAGAGTGCCTTTATTTAATATTTTGTGCCGGAATCGTTGTGCCGTCACGTCACGATCGTGGAGCCGTGGATACACGCGTAGACTGTTTATTTTTCTTCGCGCTTGTTTCGCGAGCGGTAAGAACTTCTTTGTTTGATTCTTTGTTTGTCTTTGACATAGATGGCTGTGCAAGTTGTGAAAACTCATCTATTATGTTGCAAATTATATGTATAAATAAATGCTACTACTACTAGGTGTGATTTTTTTTTCCCGACGCGCGTGATTGTCTTTATTGGGGCTGGTAATCAACGTGCGTGAGTGTTTGTTTCTTCTCGTTTCACCCGCCGTCATGCAAACGTTTCAACCTATAAAGTATGTTTCTTGAGATACGCAACTGACAAAGTAACCTGATGTTTTGTCGTACGATGCATTGTCAACAGCACGGTCCAATAGTATGCAAGATAGTTTAATAAGTTTTGGTTTATAAGGACATGTTTCGATTCTTCTGTTTGTTGTTCAGTGTTAAAGCATGGTGGCGAGGTGACTTTTCTCTTGGTGGCGAGTTCGTTGGTGGCGAAACTCCGTGGTGGCGAGGTGACCGGATACCTCGTCCGGATAGAACACAGTTCTATCCAAGCGACTGCGATCGTCCCAGTCGTTCGGGTCGTTTGCGATCGTCCCGGGTCGTCTCAGAAGTGTTCTCATATAATCGTCCCTGTCGTCCGTGCACTTTTTGAAACGACTCGGACGACCGGGACGACCGGGACGATTATATGAGAACCAGCCTTTATTTCCAACAATTTAACGTCAATTTGTTGACAATGGAGGTTCCCTTTAACAGACTTCGGAAGCCTCTATTGTCTAAACAAACAAAAGGAATTGGAACAAAATGCAAATATAAATGCAAATATATCGTGAAACAAGATGGAATCAAGGAGTGTTTGAAAAGAGAAAAAATAACTGATGATTGTTCCACAGCTGTTGTTTTTTCCTCTATTTGAAATCATCAATTGAAGCCAGGAAAGTTCTTCCCACGATCTCCTTTTTTTGATTGGCTCGCTCTGAGTGGTCAGGTCACTAGTCGACGAGAGTATTCAGGGGCGGATTTAGGGGGAGGGGCCGGTCGAGGGGGGCGCGGCCCCCCCGTTTGTCTGGGATTGTTTCTTTTTTTGAAAATTAATATGAAAATCGATATAAAAATCGATTACTTAAAATTCTTTCTTTGAAAATCGGACGAACTTTCAGACAGAAGTTCGAGTTGATTTAAGTCATGTTTGACTACAAACACAACTGCATTTTATTAAATATTTCAACATTTCTTGTTCAACATGGGATCCTAGCATTTGCCAGATTGGAGCACCCTGAATGCACTAGATTGCATCTCAGAGTACTTAAATTCTCAAAATTTTCCAGGGGGGCATACCCCCGACCTTTCTAGAAAAGCGCATGCAAGCGCGCTAAATGGGCACTTAGTGCCCATTTAGCGCACTTGCGTGCGCTTTTGAATATAATGCACCAATTGTCTCACATACCAATTTTTACAGCCCCCTTTTTTCTAAAATTCCTGGATCCACCCCTGGTATCCAATTAAAAACAAATTAATCAGAAAAGGCAACGTTGCACGTTAACTTTATCTTTTTATAGCACATCCTACATTCATGTTCATATACCAAATTTAAATGCTAAAGTGCTAATTAACAGACATTGGAACGTTATGTTATCTAATACAAGCATGCAGAGGTTTTCTACATTACCAAAACCGAACAGATCAAGTCACAATGACTACGTTAGAAGCGGAATGGTAGTTACGACTATGATTTAATTTCCTTGACGAAATATGAATAAACGAAGTCTGAAGCATCATTCAACTGGTGCTTGGTCTTGTATCCATTTAACTTCGCCTTCAACCTGTTAAATGAGCTGGAGTGAAGCATCTTCTTCTTAATTGGACAATCATCGCTGCACCTATGTATAGAAAAACCCCAGATGGTTAAAGGAGCTGTGACAGTCATGATGATTTTGACAATTTGGGGTCAAAACTGACCCAAATGAAGAGAGAATTAACCATAATTAGAATTTCAACGAGTTTTCAAAGACACAGGGCGATATCCATTTCCACCCTGGTCATATGCAGCCCAAGACAAAATATTGTTACTCACGGAGCA
The DNA here is from genome assembly GCA_022457155.1 of Cladopsammia gracilis. NCBI lineage: Eukaryota > Metazoa > Cnidaria > Anthozoa > Scleractinia > Dendrophylliidae > Cladopsammia > Cladopsammia gracilis. The sequence continues at coordinate 506,025 of JAJGOT010000573.1, forward strand.
CCAGTAGAATAATTTTAAACAAAACTGGACCATTGGTTTTGGGTGTCCATTGATATAAAACATGTAAGTTCAAGCCGCTGCATACAGTGTTGCGTTGAGTAAGCTAAATAGAATGACGATGTTTATAATCTGCACTGCAGCGGGTTACGGGCCTGCTTCAATCACACTGTATACCAATAATGTTCAGTACTTAAAAGTTATCTATAATAATAACAATATTTTAACAGGGTGCGTCCGTCATTAACATGGTTTTCACGACGGCCCTGTGTAATGATTAAATTAAATTTATCAATAATGGTAACAATGCAATGTAAAAAAGATACGGTATTAATTATAATCTATTCACCTGGGACGCTGTGGTGAGATTATGTGAGATTCAGCCACCACAAGAGGGATTAAAGACCAAAAAACAAGATTTGTCCAGCTTTTTGAGCATTCCAAAGTGTTACAGTTATCTACACTGACCCAGTTATTTATAACCTCCCATCCTCGAAATCTCTCTCAATGGCGGGTCTAGGGGAGGGGCACCCTCTTTATCTGCAAAAAAATCTACAAATTTTACCCCCTCAAAGGTGACGATCACCCCCTCTCATTTTCAAATGGGAGTTCCCCCTGGGACTGAATCAAGTACCTATCAAGTCCTTGATACCGTGAAAGACAAATTTAAAAGTTTGACCCACTGCGCACTGCGTTGTGTTGAGCAAGCTAAATGAAATACATAGTAATTTGTTAATCATTTGCATTGTAGTGGGTATGCGTCTGCTTCAATTCACTCTGCACCAACAATTTTCAGTGCATATTTTTTCACTTGGGACGCTGTGGTAAGAGCAAGAGGGAACCAAATAGTTAGATTTGTCCGGCTTGTCAAGCGTGCCAAACTGTTAACTAGTTATCAACATCCTCAATACCTCTCTCAATGGCAGATCTAGAAGAGTCCCCCCCCCGCTGAGTCGGGATCTGCCAAAGTCTCTCCCCGTTTTGTGCCGGCCAGATAGCCAACTGTTTATCTAACATGCATCTGCAAACTTGTCTCTTACCAAGAAATGAGAGCTATGTGGTCTTTGACGCTCTTGTCTGCTAGGGTGAAGCAGAAATCGAAAACAATGTAGCATGGCTCGTTCTTAACAAATTCTTTCATCTCGTTAAAATAGTCCTCATTTGTGGTTGTGGACAGTTTTTCTTGGTGTTTCTTGACAACGATTTTCGTTTGGTCCTCAGTTATCATCATCACTATGTAAGCGTACATGTGCTTCATTTTGAGGGCATTAAAGGCTTCTACGACCTCATCGTCAACTGCTATTCCGGACCCGGCCGACTGCAAAATAACAGATAAAGTTTATAATGACCAATAATGCATATAATAGAGGGTTTGACGGTCGCGGCCTCCATTTTAAAAGTACGATAAACATGGTGCAAAATACAGTGTTTGTATCGAAATTTGATTGCAGGTTAATCTCCAAAAATCTTCTGAAATATCCATTGTCTACAAGGTTAAGATATCCAATAAAAGTTTTTAAAGCAATAAAATTTTGGCATTACTGGTATATGTTATTGACTGTGCATTGCATGTGAACAGGCCTTCTCACTAGGTTGGGGATAGAGCAAAAAGAAAAGCCATGAAAAGAAAAGGATTGCGAGCAAAGCGAGCGGAGGGAAATATGGGGAGAGGGAAATGGGCAAGCTTGTAGCTGACAGGGTGTCCAGGTGTCCTGTGGATGCCCACTTTGTGAAGAAATTCATGAAAATTGCACCCACTCCTTTAAAAAGTTATGATGGGAAAAATCTTCTGGATGCCCACTATTCAATATCTGGCTAAAAGCCTGGAAATGGGGAATAGGAAATCTTTGAATACAAAGGTCCTGATATGACTTGCAAATAAAACGGACTGGTTCAGTTTTGCCCGGATCTCTAATGAAGAGATGCTCGAGTCAGACATTACTGACATTATTGGAAATGTAATAAAATGAAACTTACATTAATGCTATGGCAAATGGGCTGATTTATTTAATGGCCAATATTTAGGCTAAAAAAAATTATCCTTCCTCGGGGCCACTGGGCTATATATATTGAAGGAAAATACAGCGAGCTCAGTTTATCGATGTTTAGGATTAATGAATAGACACTTCTAGAAAACACGATATGTACATATAAACTTACGTTATTTTCTCTTTGAACGTAAGCTTATCATTATTCCCTTTTAATGATCTCCAAATGAAAAAGTACTCACCATGTTCTCGATGGATGTAGATTAACCTGGAAAAAAGGAATGGAATATCAGAATTTTTAAGTTAAAGTGCCAGTTCAATCAAATTTTTAAATGTTGATTTTTGGAATATTTCGTAAGGAAACCATGTACAGTATGTATGCCTAAAACCAGCGCAAAAATACATACCGGTAATGTTTTGTTCAATATGTCTTATCTCAAAAGAATGATTCAGTGAGCCCAAATTTTCCCTGCATGTAGTTTCTAATTCAACTAATAGGTCTTAAAGTTTTAAATGTTATAATTTACCCTAGTTTTCTTGTAATTCTCAAAATGGTTGACTTGCTCGCTGGCCCTAAAACCAGCGAAGTGGTCACTAAAACCGGCGTATATTTAAGACACACCAAAAGTATCACCCAAATACCAAGAATTTGCAAAAAATGCGAAGTTAGCTAATATTTCACCTATTTTTTTCATTTCTGGCAAACACGAGTTGGTTGCTATAGTGATGTCATGTTACGAGATCCAGACATGTGTTGTACAACGTTGTGTTACACATGCAATTCAGATTGTTGGCGGTAACGAAGTTTGCCCAAGTTCCCGCTCTGCACTTTTTTCCAACCTTTACTCGCTTTTAGAAATATATCTGACTTAATTTTACCATGTTTATCTTAAATACAGTACTTACAGTAGTTTTTATTTTTATGTAATGTTATTCAAGTTTATAGAGCTTTTTTATACAACTGACCTGAGGGGACCCGGGGTTCCAAACAAAAATTTATGAGGACAACATTGTAGATGTGTAACTCGGCTCTTTGCCATCTTTTTCCTTGGATTTGTGAAAACAAACTGCCACTTGGAGTTGCTTGCATATGGGCCCGAATTGCACTGCTAGTGAACTGAAATGAAACAAGGACGATTTTGCTTGGATTCGGTGTTGGATTTGTGGCTGCTGGAACATATTAAGCTAGGATTTTTCGCTTCTCACATCGGGCATTCCGAACTGGACTGTGAAGCCTTGTCCTATCTCTTAGAGTGGAAAACCTTGGGAGCTAAAACTCGCTAAAATCGCCTCAAATCAGTAAAATAAGGGCATAGACAGCAAGTAATATACCATGAAAGTAAGTTAAGGTATTTTTATTAAGAATTTTATAGTATTTATGTTTTCTAAAGCATATCGTAACTATCCCCATACAAACTCTTATATTTTCGCCATGACCGCTATTTCGCAATATCATCTCCAATGACTCACAGCTTGAGCTTGGGTTGCCTGTGGTGACAGATGATCTTTGTATTCGGGTGTAACTTATGAAATACACACTAAACCGCTTTACAATCGTGTAATATTCATGGTTATTTGGTTTATATCAGTTTAAAAAGAATATATGAAAAAGTGCGACCTTATGGCTAAAATTTTAAGCCGATATCGAGATTTGGCAATGATCACGTTTGATCACTTTGATAAGTGCCTCAGCAAAAGTTCATTATTATTTACAATCGATAAAGCCATATCAGTCTAGAAGCTATTTCTTTATTGTCTCTCGCGAAAAGGCCTCGAACCTTAGCTTGCCGTTTGGAACATGATCACGTTTCGATCAAAACCAAGCTAGACTACTAAGTCCCTCTCTGGATAGTCGAGCGGGCGAGCAAATACGCGATCGCGGGCGATCGACCGAGGGGCGAGCGAGCGAAAGTAATCGATATCGATAAAGCTGAATTCTAAAAGGTATTCTTCATTGTGTCTTGGTTGTTTAGCGAAAAGTCTTCGAACTTTAGCTTGCCGTTTGGAATATGATCACGTTTCGATCACAACAAGAAGAGTGAATTTTGTTATTTATAGATCATAACCGACCATTCTGAACATCATGACCGCGTTCAATCTAACTAGTAAATAACTTATCATAAACCGCTACTTTGTTACTTAAAGAGCGTTTTCATCTACGCAAGCAGTTTGTTTTTCTGGTTTTGAGAGCAACCCGAGCGATACAATGTTGCAGAGAATGCTAAATGAAAGAAAAGAAATTCTTGAAATTCTTGAAAACAGAACCTCCATTTTGAATATGGTTCTACAAGACGTTTAATATGTACAAGTTTTAAAAAGCCATTCAAGGAGCGTTATGTAATCTAATGTTCAACCGTTCGCGAATTGGCAACAGTCCTACTGACTACTACGACAAAAGTTCAAGCAGCATTCAAATAATTATCAATAACGTAGCAACATACCGCATTAATAAAATCGATAAATTGTATTGTACAAACTAAACTGGTGAAATATGTGTATGTGTTGAAATGATTAGAGTAGGATCATTCTGTCGCTTTTCGACCCACCTGAAGTTTATCTTGGCTCCTGATGGAATGTGATATGGCCACGCGTCTATCGACGAACAGTGTAGCAACTTGGTTATCGCCATATATGGCGATAACCAAGTTGCTGGTTCGATACCATATATGGCGATACCACACCTACATACATGGGTTATGAGACGCGTCCGGCGGCAAAAGCAATAGGGGCGGCCATTTGGAAGACCGGGCACCAAAAAGACTCATTTTACTGGACATCTTCATGATATGGACACATTCATGAATTTGTCAACTTGAGAAAGGACTTTCTTCAAAAGTTATATTGCGTCAATGATGTTTTTCGTGTATTGGATAAGGGGTCTTTATTCCTGTATTTGTTCTCAATGAAGGATGTTTCCGTTATTAATATATCTTCAAAATATTTTCATGATGTTTTGGAATTAGCAAAAGAATTAATAGATGTGTAATTGTTTTTGCAATGACATTATATTTTGTACTTTACTCATATTATCTAGTATTATTTTGCCAATATATCTGTAGGGATATAAGGTATAATAAAGTTGTTTGTTTGTTTCAGGAGACGACCTCCAAACTTTCACTACTTATCTTAATGCCATTCACCCTACCATTAAATTCACATGTAATCATTCTTTCACATCTATACCCTTTCTAGCTAGTTGTTAAAGGACCCTAGTCAGCCACACCCTTGTTTTTGTTTACATACGGGAGTTTCGGTATTATATTACACGTGGCGCGTGACCAAAAGTAAGGAAATCGTCGCGAAAGGTCAGAAAAGGTGACATGCCTAGCACAAATCCTGCTTGTCGCAAAAAAGCATTTCAGCCGGCTCTAGAATAGGGTTACCCCAAGTACGTGTCTGAGAGATTGTTTTCTTTTTATAGATCAAAAGTAAGATATAACAGGACTGTTGTTCTCAATGTTGCCGATTCTTTTATCTTTGGAAAGTCTCTGATACTGACAGGAGATATTTACGCTTCCCAGAGCCGTTTACTATGAGAATATTTAGTTCTGCCATCGCTTGTTTGCTAGTTTTCGGCATAACAATATTGTTTCTTCAGCACATAGTTTGCAAGATCAGTAGCAGTCGCTGAATGCTAGGATCACTGAGTTACTAGTAATTTCTCAGTCTGTGATTTAGTGTGAACTTAAGTCTGCGGTTAGCATGGCTTCCGAGAAAGTGTTTCTTTATTTTAATAAAGAAATGAAATCATTAAAATGATTTGATTTCATAGAATAATGGCATGTTATAATTTTTTCGACTCTTCGGAGTTAAGTTTGCGTTTAAGTTGCGTGTCTCGGAGCTAGGCTGTACTTTTGTTGTTAAACGTATGGCGTTATTGCATCCATCATGAAATGAGTTTGTGAAATATTTGAATCTCCAGCATGTTTTCTGTTTCATAAGCCGCGGTAACACGAAGCACTTTTAGGTAGATTCTGCATTTCCCGTTCACATATTACGTAAAACAAAAGGAACAAAGAACGATAATAATACAAATGCAAAACAAGACCAAAAATACAATACCTCACAAACAATAGAAGACAATGAGTGGTTCATGGGTACCGGTACATGCAGAAATACCCCACTTTTACCTAGGTAAAATCAATTTACCTAGGCTTTTCGGCGACGGCAATGAAAACGTGGAAAAAACAATAGGTTAAAAACAACGGCTCTGCACGTGCGTTACACACTTTGTCTCTGCAAAACAACAACGTCAAATGACTAAATTCGAGGTTTCCTCTCGCGGTCTGAATATGAACTCCTTCCTTGCGAATTCAACTCCCAAACATTAGACAAATTACTGAAAGTCCTGAAACAATTTGGTATAATTGCGAGGTAGTTTAAAATTTTTTGGATCATGTGAACTTAAGGCACCCGTCAACCGACTATCGGCCGAGTATCGGTCGACATATCGGTCGATATATCGGACGACACTCGGTCGATATGTCGACCGAGTATCGGCCGATAGTGACCCCTGGATAGTGACGGTCGACATTGGTCAGCCGAGTGTCGGTCGACATATCGACCAACATGTCGACCGAGACCCGAGCGGGCTTGGAATTGACGGAGCCGTTAACCGCTTTACCATGGTGTAATATTCAACACGGAACACGATCACGTTTAGATCACAACCAGTCTGCTTTGTTTTTTTTTAACAATAAGTCAAATAAAGTTTTTCTGATTGATTGATTTATTGATTGATTTAACAATAAAATACAAGTTTTTAAGGAGGAGGATCTGAAAACCGGACTCCCTCTAACGGCTGAAAATCGAGCCTACGATAGTTCTAATGGTGGTAATTTTAGATTTTAGCACTCTAAGCGGTATCAATCGTCAAATTTTGATCCCTGAAAGGACACTCCCCTGAAAGGTATAACGAGCACCCCAGTCATTTAATAAACGTATCGAGAATTTGGAGCCTGATCATGGTATGGATGTCCAGCGGTGTTTTCCAAAATTCAACATGGCGTCCTTCTGCGAAAATGGCGGGTAACACAAATTTTTTGTTTACCTCCAATCTGCTTGAATATTGGTCTCGATCTAGCAATGTACACTCTTGTCAATCGAGATGAGGATAGTTCGGTTTACAATTATGTCGCACAACTGTTGTTAAATGGATCAACAAAGACAGGAAAATGGACACTGGCGCAAAAAGATTGCCAACGCTTCAATTTGATGTTTGGGGAGAGGAAACCAGGAGGACTTGATTACACAAGGATAGGTGAGCTTGTGCAAGCAACTTTCAAACAGATGAGGAGAGCCCGGTTTACTGTTTTATTTCTACTGCGTTGATTTAAGTTCAAGTAAAGCATTATTATAAGCAATTCAACTTCGACTTTATGAACTATTAAAGAGTCCCCTTTCTGGGCTCATCCTCGGTGTAAAAACCTGCCAACTCACGAGTGACGTAAAACAAAGAAAACAAAAGGTACTAAAACAATATAGTGCAAGACAACAAAGGTAGAAAACAAAGGAAAAAGTTACAGGTTTTTACACTGAGGTAAACCCTTTCTGTGAGGCCCTACCAGGGGGGGAGGGGGCGGGGGGGGGGTCCCCGTGTCACTTGTCGCCCGTCGGAATTTACCCTAACAGGGCCTCTTCTGTCCCTTCGACTGAAAAAAAGAAACATGATCAGTTCATGGTATGCTACTTCTGAATTGACTGTTAAATCTGCACACACAGTCTTCACAGTTGCCTTTCATTGAAATTTCATTTACTGCATAAGTACAGCACTTGAGATGAAATTTGACATTTCTTTCATAATCCACCAAACAAAACTTTTGTAGTTACTTTCTATGAATGTTAGAGGTTATTTATTATTTTTTTGGGTATTAAGAGAGTGAGCAAGCTGCCACGTTGTTGCTGCTTTGTGGCTTGCTTGCTCTCTTACTAAACAATGTAAGAGCCTTTGGATCTCAGTGTATAAAGTTAAATTATTACTAAAACACAGACTGAGGAAATGTGAAGTTTTAAATAGACCTCTTTCATAATGGCGGCCAATTTATTTGTTCTTTTATATGTAGGTGTACGGCGTGTATAAAATCAATGTTCGGTGACAATCGATATCAATCAATATCAATCGATATCAGTTGATTGATGTTGGAAATCGATGATCAATCGATGACATGTGTTTTTGTGATAATTTGATTTATCATCGATTTCCAATATCAATTGATTAATTGAGATCGATTATATCGATTACCATTGATAGTCATTAGTATTGCATTTTATTCATGTGGAGGATTTAATTAATGCCATATGATGCTCAAATCAGCAATGAATTGATTTTATTTCAATAACAGAAATTAAACAACAATGAAATTAATGAAATTAAATTAATGAAATTAAATTAATGAAATTAAACAACAAGAGCAACGTGTTGAAAATCAATAATTTGCGGGACATTTTTTGATTGGCCAATATCAATCGATATCAATTTACTAATGCTATTGATTGATATTGATTTATCGATTGGATTTCCAATGATTGATTTTCATCGATTTAACACCCCGGGGTATGTTAATCAGCCTTATTGTGATGGCCTCGTCAGCGTGTGCAAAATTCAAAATAATTTTTACTCTAAATTGAGGCTAGTGAGGCTAATTAGCATAAAATAAATTGGCTGTCATTATGAAAGAGGTCTATAAGTGTAATGCATAGTTTTTTTTTAAATAACACCAGTTTCAAATGTTCAAGCTATCATTGTACATGTACATCATATACATCATATACACATGTTGCTTGGAGAATGATCTGCACATATTTTACATAATTTTTATGGTACACGCACACTTAACTAACCATATGCTTGTGTGCTTGCCACATGCATCCCAATCATCTGCCCGCATGCACAATGGCATAACACATGAGCACATCCGTGGGCGCCTTCACATGTGTGCAAGTAGTTATGCCATCACCGACATAAGGCACACATGCACATTTATACTCCTGCTCACATGCATGTGACTGTGCATGTTAATGCTCATGTGCATGTGTATTGAACTACAAGGTTGATATGTTAGACTGATAACAGTGTGTTGTTGTTAAGGCCATATTTCAGGGTTGTGTCAAGCTGTAAATTATTACCGCGGCTCTGAGAGACTTCTTTGTAAAAAGGTCCCTCTTGTAAAGTAAGTATATCCAGGGTAAACGGTGCTTAGCATTTTTAGCATGTTTGTTTGATGCAGTAACCCTGGCAGGGGCCACTGGTGGGTGCCACCTGCAATAAATTGAACACTATTATACCTTGAAACGTTTTGCTTTCCCCTGGTTTGAGTTATCAGGATTCACCTCTTTTAAAAAATATAGGAGTTGACTGTAATTTGACAGTTCATGCTTAACATCCATGATGTACTTCATGTAGTATGATGCATGGTGCATGGTGTAAATGATCTATTAGAGAAACCTTATGAGTAACCTCAAATCTCAGCTTATACAAAGTATATAGTGTCCAGAATCAGGAACATCATAGTGTCACCCAGTTCCCGGGGTAGACACAAAAAAATTTATCCTCCCCTGTTACTAAGAATAACGACAGACAATGACACAGTTTGCATTATCGGTTTATAGGTATGTTCGATCTTTGGCTGAAAGTGAGGATTTGACATATCAATGGATACCTGCTTCGTTTATCATTTTACCCAAACAGTTAAGATCCAAATCAGAGACAAGGAGAGAATTTAGTGTGAAATATACTGACGAAAGAGACAATCTTGTGGCTTTTTCCAACACCCTTGAAGAAAAAATATGGATTGCTAAGTCATCTTCCGGATCAAAAGGTGGGGGTCATAAGTTGAAATATTATTTCTTACAATATAAAGTTCAGTGAAATTATGAGAAAAATAATAATATTAAATAAAGAAAAATGGTACAAATAATAAGCTCAGTATTGAAATGAGAAAGATATAATGTTCATCGTGTCATGGACGACATCTTTTTTATTGATCATGTCATATGACACTTTCAACATTGCTGATACTAGCAGTACGCAGGACGCATGCCATACATGAACCTGGTACAATTACGGCCTAGTTTGCCCAGAGTCTCTCATAGCTCAGTGGTTAGAGAATCCGACCGGTGAACGAAAGGTCCTAGTTTTGATTTGATTCCTGTTGGAGACTCATATTTTTTTCTTTGCCCCATTCACGCTTGTGACACAATAAACATTAGACCTTTCTCACCATATCTTAAGTACTAACCCTGACATGTGAAGATATCAATATTTTATCTTAATTACTGTAAAGAGTGAAGATATTGGTATATTCACATTAGCTACCGTGTTTGCCCTCATTAAAATTAATGTCCAACAATTAAAAGTTGTTGATCTGTAACCAAACCTTGAAAATCTTTGGAAATCTTTGCAACTTTTACGCCTTTCAGGGCTCGAAATTGCGACCAATACGGTCGCATTTGCGACTTAATTTTTGTGTTTGGGACTAAAACTTCCAGAGGAGTCGCAAATTTGCGAGTAGTTTTAAGATCGAGAAAAATGTCTTGATCGTTACGATTGTGGCGGCCAAGTTTATAGTATTGCACGTTTCGTTCTGTATTGCTACTTAATTTTGCGACTAATATTTGTGAACTTGCGACTTGATTTTCGTATCTAGTCGCAAAATGGCGACTGAACTTTTTTTTTAATTTCGAGCCCTGCCTTTAACTCCCAAGAGCGCCAAATATTAAAATTCAAGAAAAACCCAAATTTCATAATTGTAAAATACAGTCAACTCTCTCTTAAGCGACCACCCTTGGTGCTGGAAAAAGTGGTCACTTATGGGAGTGGTCGTTAAGAGAGAGTCGACTGTACTGAAAAACAAATGCACCATGGAAAAGTACTGCTGAAGGGGTTTAATTTGAATGGTCACACCATAGGTTTTCGTCCACAGACTCAAAAGTTAGAACAAATGGTACCATGCAAAAGTACTGCTGAAGGGGTTTAATTTGAATGGTCACACCATAGGATTTCATCAACAGACTCAAAAGTTAGAACAAATGGTACCATGCAAAAGTACTGCTGAAGGGGTTTAATTTGAATGGTCACACCATAGGATTTTGTCAACAGACTCAAAAGTTAGAACAAATGGTACCATGCAAAAGTACTGCTGAAGAGGTTTCATTTGAATGGTCACACCATAGGATTTTGTCAACAGACTCAAAAGTTAGTTCAAATGGTACCATGCAAAAGTACTGTTAAAGAGGTTTCATTTGAATGGTCACACATAAGATTTTCTCAACAGACTCAAAAGTTAGATCAAATGGTACCATGCAAAAGTACTGCTGAAGAGGTTTAATTTGAATAGTCACACCATAGGATTTCGTCCACAGACTCAAAAGTTAGAACTATATTACATGTCTCCATAATTGACTCGGGAGTGAAAGGAAATGATTGGAATTGTCCTACAACGTTCAAACCATTCTGAGAATTTTCAAAAATTTTTGGAAATTATATCTCCATACACCCATGAATTTTCTTCAAAATCACTGATCCCTGATCCCTGATCCCAAAGTGCTGGTGTCAGGATGCATTATGCATTATGCATTATGCAGTGGGTTTGCTCGCAAGTTGGCATTTTCAGTTAACCTTCAGTGTCTTATCCAGAGAAACTTAAATAATTATTATAGCAGCAGGAAATTCAGGAGCAGAAGAAAATAATATTTCTTTTTTTGTTTTCAAACAGGGAAGGACATTTACATCTCAGATGACATTGAAGAAATCCTGGCTTTTGTTGATGAACAGACACAGGGCTTTGTTATCCAAAAGTACATAGAAAACCCTCTGCTGTTAGACAAAAACAGAAAGTTTGACATCAGGTGAGAGCTATAGAAACTAAGGCCATCATCATCCAGGGTTTTATTTAACCAAATGAAATTTGAGATTTTTCTTGAATTTTGGCACTCTTGGGAATTAATAAGTTACATGTATTTGTTTGTTATTTTATGATGTTATTGTAGATAATAAGCCGTCTAATCTCACTATATCTTTTGTAT